>JBCAUA010067062.1:0-11129 GCA_038406235.1 Peronia verruculata
ATCTATCTATCTATCTATCTATCTATCTATCTATCTATCTATCTATCTATCTATCTATCTATCTTTCTATCTATCTAACTAAATCGATGGTTGGTTTGACCTGCTGACTGATTGATCCTCGTGTTTTTGTTGTTGTTGTTGTTGTTGTTGTTTATTTGTTTGTATGTTTCTGCTTGTTGCTGTTGTTGTCTTTGGTGTGTATTTGTTTTGTTTCGTTTTGTTTTCATATTTTGTTTTGGTTTTTGTTTTTTGTTGTTTTTTTTTTTTTTGTGCTTGAAAAGCTGCTGTTAACAAACCATGAACTCACCTCGAAAGCAATGAAAAAAGAAATCAGTGGAACAATCGACACACAAAATTCGATATTCTGTGATAGTCATATTTTTAAATAAAATAAAATAGAATAAAATAAAATAACTAAATCATATATCAAAGTTGTAGTGGTCATCTTTTTATTCCTCATATCTTCCTCGTAGAAACATAAGCGTGGACAATAAACAATACATAAGATGGGATGTTATACAAATATAATATGAATCAAGAGTGTGGATGAATCAACTTTTGCTGTTTCATACATCACATACTGGGGAAATGATTAAGCATCATGGGAAAGAAGACTTGTGGTTTGAGAATAAAGTAAGCAATCAAATAGTCCTGAACACAAACGAGTCCATTGCATTAATATGGTAGAGGAGTGAAGATGGTGTGTGTGTGGGGGGGGGGGGAATAACCAGGAGATAAGGTTGTACAAAAAGCGATGTCACCTTCATCGTGACTTTCACACCTCTGATTTCCCCGATCATTATTGTTATTGGTATTATCATTATTTGTATGTATATTTCTTCAAATACACACACACACTAGTGCACAGAGGCTCAACAATGCATAACAAGCAATAGTCAATCACGCATTTCACTGACATCTTTGTTGTTGTTATTTCTGATGTACTCCTTAGCAACAACAGCTGGAACTGAAGCTGATGGTAGTGATTGAATGGATGGAGAAGTGGTGGTGGTGGTGGTGGTAACAGGCGTTAAAAGGGAGTGGAAATTACGTTTAGTAAGATTGAAGTATCGTATTTCTTCATTATCACCAACCACTGGCATAGTTGTAAAGGAAGTGTACAGCATAATATAAAATTGCGTCATGTTAGTCTGAAGTCGCTTCACCATGCAAAAAGGTAAATAGCATAATATATAATACATTTAGCTTGAAATTATGTTGGAGTACCAAAGATCAGTTCTGGATCTCACTCACTGAAAGTGGATGCAGAATGAAAGAACCTTTTGGGTTCTCAAACAGTAAGTTGCTCGTTACAGCGGTGATGATTATTGCACCGCTGCAGTTATACAAATAACACATTATTGCTTTATACCTAATTATCGTGTCATTGCAGCAAGAATTATTCAAGAAATATCTGTACGTTATGTTTATACTTAAATATTATGTTCATAATCGCAACACAGTTCACACTCATGCTATATTATGTACAGAACTAACCAAACTCACATTCTTGCTATATTATGTACACAAATAACCAAGCGCGAATGTAATGGAATATTTACATACAGCTCTCTTCTCATATATAACATCGTGAAGGCATATCAATAAGGATATTAATCAATCAGAATACAAGTTGGAAATACCGCACATCATACAGTCTCAAACATTTGCAAGTTGTATTTGAATTTCTGATATAATTTTGCTTCCGATGAAAACATATATTTACAATAAGTGTTGGAAAGATAATATAAAGCTATTTTGCAATTATTCGAAATGTATAATAAATTTGATCCGCTTCAACTCTTTTCTTCGGAGAACTATCAGTGTGTAGTCCTTTGGTTTAATAATTATGACAAAGTAATTATTACAGTGCTTTGAGATGCAAATGATTAAAATCACAATCCCTTGACTAAATAGTGCCGCTCTTGCTAATAATGTACATGTATAAAATACATCCCTCCCACCTTTAAAAAAAGTTCAAGAAAAACTTTAATATCATTTTCGTTACAGACTGTTTTGATGTGATTTTTGCAATATAATAGAAATTAGATGGTCGAACTGTAAGCGCAACATTTTCAGTTTTGTCCCGTTGTCAATTCAATGCCAGAGGACTGAAATGTCCCATGGAAGGATCATAATCCTAAAGAACCCCTGTAATAAAGATATATTTGTTTATATTCCAAAGGACACCCTTTCTTTTATTGATAAAGAACAAAAAAAAATTTTTTTTTTTTTTTCAGTCTGCTAGATGATTGATTTGAAACATAATTCCACCGTTTTTTGTTTTTTTTTATAAAGCTGTTTAAAAGGAAAACTTTTTTTTTTTCCACACAATTTTTTTAATAGCGCATACAGGGGTGCGATCTTTCAAGAAAAAATATGAGCATTTGAACAAACAAGTAACTGTTTATTTGTTATCTCCGATCAAACTTCACAAAATCTCTGACATGAAGCTACACCTCCAGTAATCGTTTTATCACTTGACACTCGACAAACGCGATAATCTGCCAGTGTGCATTTCGAATGGGATTCTAATAGCGGTGGGCGTGATTTAGATCCAGACTGGCCAAGCAAGACATGGGCCATTCTATTGATTTATGCGTGGGATTTTACTGAATGACTGCCACCAACTGTTCTGAAGGGGGAGAGTTCTGTGTTCAGATTTTAAGAACAATATGAATGATATGAATGATAGCACGTTTGTAAAATAGATCAAATCAATATCTATGACGATCATAGCTTTTTTAATAACATGTGTGCCATTTTAATTGCATGTACTATAATTGCTGAAATTGTCTTAGATTCTGCCAAAGAACACCTATTTCAGCAGGGTCGTTCTCAACAGCGAAGATGGTGATGGTGAAAAGACCTGTATGGGTGGTGAATGTGGATTATTAATAATGCTAGCGTGGACTTTAATTGACAGGTCAAGGAACTGTTTTCTTGCTTGCATCTTAAATATATAAAGGAATATATAATACATAATTATCATCTAATCATCCAATACGCAAACAACCAACTACACTGATCACTCTGTTATATACACCATAACCGTACACGAATTCATATTTATCTATTTCTCCCTAGATGACATATCTTTTCTTCCAACAAAAGCATGTAGAGTGATAACCATAACGAATACTTCCCAATGGGGCTATAAAAGCCAAATCAGACTATTTCCCACACTGAGTTTCTTGTCGTTCACACGGAAACGACTATCGTGCCGATGTTCATATCTTGCAGTTAAATCCTGCCTCTAAATTATATCCGAGATTAACACAATGCACCGCCCGATAGGCTTGCTTTGTATGCAACTAACAGATAAAATATTAGAATAATTAAATCAGTTACATCCAACAATCTCAGCAATTGTGATGATAAGGGCAGTTTCGGGGATAAGGCGGTGAACAGATAGTTTGGAATGTGATACATCGCTCAGTTTCTGATAGAGCAACCCCAAAGAAGGTCATTCAGTTCGCCAAGAATTGAACAATAAGAATGTCAGCAAGGAAAAGCAAGCCAAAGAGTGAAATCACGATAAGAAATCTGCTCAATTGTCACGAAGACGAGCTGGAAATGTGTAGAGAGATATATCCTCTATTATTCTATACGCGATTCGCTCTGCTCATGAGTGCGAACCGAAAGGGCAGACAAAGGCAGACGACTTCAGTGCCATAGTGAACAAAAGCTGATTTTTTCTTTTTTTTAAGTTTATTTGGAGAGGCAATGTTTACGTAATCTGTTATGGCTACAATAGACCAACATTTCACACTGATAACCAACATCAGGGATAGCTTTTATTGGGGAATTAAGATGTCGCATATGGCAATGGGTGATTTTTTCCCCTACCTCTTCACGTGATAAATGTGGGTGTTACAACGGCCAAATTCAGTGATGAGAAGTCTGTTTGTTGTCTCAACGATATTCGCAATTGCCGTTTCGTGATTGTGCATATCTCATACAACTGTGCAGTGGTGCATAAGATATCGTCTGTAGTTTAGCATAAAAAATTCTATACAATGGAAGTGAAGAATTGCACAATTGATATTATTTATTTCGTTTTCATGACACTGAATAAAATGATACTGTATACATTTTTCTTTATAGGAAATAAATAATATTTATACAGAGATAAATGTGCTATATCTTGAAGTATACAGGTGGATCAAGCTATTCAAAGAGACAGAATTGTTCTTCTTTGAATGCATTGCATAAACCGAACATTTAAAATTATACTTTGATATCATCTGCTGCAAGGGTCTGAAACTAAAGATTAAGTAGTTTTACTAATCGATTCTATTCCTGTTCTCCACAAATCTCTTCCCATAGTTCTTCGACTTGTCTAAATTCTTGAAGAAAATAATACAATATGCTAATATACTCAGTGGCATTATCATCCCGCCTTCATTGATTCACAGCATTGTCATTCTGACCTCTCTCATACTACATAAATATAGTAATTACAGTCAGCGGACCAACAAAATCACCGAAAAACGCAAACCATTTTGGAGAGATCATGAAACCGATCTACAAAACATATGCAGAATGGAAGCAGAATGGACTGTCGTATAATATATCTTGAACACATCTTTGTTCATTCTGCCAGGCATGTATGGCATGAGCTCTTTTCAAAGTGTTTTAATTAATATTCAAATTACTTTCTTCACAGTAGTGTTTCTTGTCCAGTAGATAACTGGCTCGTTCGTGGATAAACTTTGATAAACAGGCTGAAAGTATTAAAATGTAAGTACATCGACAGTAAACTTGCTTAAGTATTTGTATTTTGTCTTTCACATGTCCTGTTTCATGGAACATCACGAGATAATGGCTGTTGAGCAGCAGTGCATGCAAAGGGTCAAAGCAGAACCCAACTGTACTGATTTTGGTCACAAAACAGGGTCGGAACATACAGAATCACAGTGACGCTCATTGGAATGACATCACGACAGAGGAGCCAGTTTGTCGTCCCCGACGTCGATCTCATCTTCTGATTCGTTCATATCGTCTTCATCGTCGAAATCTTCATCTTCCTCCAGAGCACCATCAGAGAGATGATCGCTGTGCTCGTCACGACCGGCATGGGGCGGATGAGCACTCGCTGTCTTCTCGGCAGTGTCGCTCTGCGCTGCTGTTTCACTGGACGGCGACTCCTGACGATGGACGAGCAGGTAAAAGATCAGGATTGAGTCAGGCTAGGGTGTAAGGGTACTTGGATTTTTTTAAATAATAAAAAGAAAAACATTTGTACAAATATGTGGAATGCAAACGCAAACCATGCTAAATCATCAAAATCAAATTTTGAAAAAACAAACAAACAAACAAACAAAAACTGATATTCCTGATAACAATCTGTGGGTCAAATTTAGTACTGATGAGGAAAAAAAAAAGTTTTTAAAAATCCTTTTCTTTTTAAAGATCAATATTCTTTACGGATATTTTGGTTTCAAAGATTGTAGGTATGACATCTTCGTAATTCTGAGAGCATCTCACCTGCTTCAGTCGACGCCATTTGGCCCTTCTGTTCTGAAACCATGTTTTGACCTGAAACAGGACACATAGAAACATTTGAATCTGAGAACCAAAATATTGTCTCCCCTGTCACAGAAAGGACGACATCAAATATTGCACACCAAAGGCAATTCTGACTTTCCCTAACACATTAATTTTACATATTTTTTAAAGTAATTTATTTAGTTTTTCTTTTCCTTCCATTTTTACTTTTGTTTTCCTACATGCCCCCCCCCCTCCCCGTCCCTGCCCCCAATCTTTCTCTCTTTCACTCTTTTTTTTTGGGGGGGGGGTCTTTCTTTCTTTCTCTCTAGATCTCTCTTTTTTCTTTTCTTTCTGTGCCTCTTTCTTTTTCTCCTCTTCCCCATCCTCTGTTTCACTTTCTTCTCTTTCCGTCCACTAACGAGGCGTCCGCTATGGGATAAACTATAACTGCACAGCGCTCCAAACTACTCACTTGTCTCTCTGTCAGCTGTAACGACTTGGCCAACTTTTTCCTCTCTGGTGGGCTGAGGTATTTGTGACCCTCAAACTTTTTCTCCAGTTCCACTGTTTGATCATTGGAGAAGCGGACTTGTCCCCCCTTGCGTTTGTGTAGAGGTCGTTGCAAGAAAGGACTCCAGATATGCCAGGGTTTGGGGCCGACTGGTGAATATAGAGAACAAACAGTAATAAATTCTCAACTTTCTCTTAACCATATGCAAAATAAAATTCAATAAAACTTCAATAACAGTAATAATACTAATCTAAACTACAACAAATCAAATATTCCCCAGATTATTATGAGGACTGAGCAAATAAAAGGGATACCGGAACAGAGTAAAGGTACATAGTGTGATAGCAAGTTAGAAAATTACTAACAGTAGCATATTTCTATCAGTCAGAGAAGTCATTTCTAGTTCTCCTTATCGCCCTGACAATAAGAATCTTTTTTTTTTTTTTGTCATTCTGTGTGTTATTTTCACCTCTTTATGCTGAGTGAAAAAATTTCAAAATGATGTTCAACTGCACACATTTGTTGTTGTTGTTGTTGTTGTTGTTGTTGTTGTTGTTGTTGTTGTTGTTCTTGTTGTTGTTCTTGTTCTTGTTGTTCTTGTTCTTGTTGTTCTTGTTGTTGTGTGTGCACTCTTTCGGTCTTATGCAAATAGGTTAATCACGGCTTTAAATGCGTGCCTAGTTTAGTGAGTCGACATTTCGAATAGAAATCTGGAATTTGGAAATTTTGTCCTGACAGCGGCATCCACTCCTGTTTTCCATCCGATTTTTTAAAAAAATTGGTCATGGTTCTTTAACGTACATAACCTGCTCATGGGTCTCCAAAATATCTTATTCGAGGAGGCTAAACGTCGGGAGTGCCTAGCCGATGAGTCACTGAAAAAAAGCAAGCAAATTCAAAATCTTTCTCAACCTCCGGTAGAACTTAAACACGCGATGTTTTTTAAGTGGAGCAGTCACCTAGTCCATAGTCCAGGCATTTCGTTTCCCCCGCCTCCCCCCCCCCCCACTTTTGTTTGTTGTTTTTTGTTTGCTTGCTTGTTTGTTTGTTTGTTTGTTTGTTTGTTTGTTTGTTTCGATCATTCTTTTCTCGATTTAAAATATCCTACTTTCTTTGGTTCTTAAACCATTGAAATAATGCTAACTATCCTTTGGTCAGTAGGATAGTATATCACGGCTACTTCATTGACAAGTTACGTTACAGTTCCAGCCTGAGCTGATGCAAGACGGAGCGCCAGCCATACGCAGGTGGCTGAAAGGCGCAACATAACTGTGTAACATAACATGACGGTACAATACGGTTTACTCTTACCCAAGTTTGCCACTCTGAAGTATAATGAAGGCTTTAAACAACCGTTAATGACAAACTGATGGTTATACTTGGTGCATTGTTGAGTCTTGAAGGCCACTATTGAGGGAAGTCCGATCATTATAATCTACACTATATACTGGTAGTAGTTTGTGTGAGTCATGGACAGTCAGATTTTCCATGACAGCCAGTAGTTGTTGTCTCTCCACACACTGCATTACTTAATCAGAGATGAGTAATTTATTCTTCACAAAGCTAAGCTGCCAAACTAGTTCAACTATTTTGTTCACTCATGTTTACTAATATTGCTGTTAATGTGTGTTATGTGCCTCATTTAATTTTGTCAGCTTTTGCTTCGTTAGGCTATTGTTCATTTTATTTGCATGTACCCTTTTCGTTATCTGGAAATTAAATTTGTGAATACTTCAACTGATACCATTGGGCAACTTTAATCTCTTTTATTTGACTGAATGTTGCTCTTTCTTTCTTCCCATATTATGGGACTCTTGTCAGATTAATTTTATATCATCTCCACGAAATAATGACTGCAAGTTCATAGATGTACTAATTAAGTTGGTGAAGATTATAAGTAGAACATTGACAACAAGAAACGCAAAATCTTATAAGGATTTCCGATTTACACTATAAAGTGTGACAAAGGCAAAGCGGTCGGATGCCCTGTAAGTGAAATGGATGGGGTGTTATATCATAACAAAGACGTGGGAAAGTTCTTGCATTGTAACCCATAAGGCGTGACGCATCACCACTGATCCTCTCCTTTCCACTTACAAACAGTTGGTAAACAAGATCGACTTAGAAGCTATTGGCGTGGATGTATGTAAAAGAACTACAGCTGTAGATAAACTGTATGGGATCCTATGTGGTTAGCCCCCTTCAACTTTAGAGTATATGTAAACTGAGGCCTGACTGAGTAACGGAACTTGACAACAAGGTGAGTAGCCCGGGCAGACCAAGACAGCCAATCGTATGCCTGGTGTCACTTGGCCGGGTCAACTACTTCCGGCCTGAGGCCTGTAAGTTACATTACTATCTGACGGCATAGACGTGACAGGACAGAGAGAATTTGATACAAAGCTGCCGAAATTGTTTGTACTGGTTTGCAAGATAGAAGCAAAACAGAAAAGCAACTGCGAACGTCGTCTCTGTCCTAAAAGGAGCTTCCTTCCTGAATCAGGAAACAGCTCCTTGGGAGGCTTTATCTTAAGAAGGCGGCCTGTACAAACAAAGTGGTCTCTATTTTCAACGCGAAATTACCTTAAGATGTATTTATTTACGTGCATAATAACGTAGCTTCCTGTTACTATGCTTTTCTTCTGCTACTTTACGGCGACTTGAAAGTCATAAAATGAAACTCAGCATTGTTGTACAACAATAGTGTTACCTCTTGAAGGTCATTGGGTGCCTGTATCTCACAGGAACAACGACTGCAGAGTCACACACCTCAGTAACGAAGATCTTAAAATAAGTCTATTTTGTATGTGTGGCGGTCTGGGAGAGCACCTAAAAAGTCGCACAAGTGGGGTGCGAGCTACGGTCCATAACAGTCAAATGCCGTTTGCTGAAAGCTGAGTTTTCAGTATTACATCAAGGTTCAAATGCTTATTTGTAACGATAATAAAGGTCGTTTTTTTTTCTCAAAATTTTGTCTCTAAATATACTTTTAACGCTATGTTGGCTACATCGAGGGAATTCCGAAACAGCCGTTTCAACTGACTTCGTTCGATCACTTCGGCTAGCTCTATTAGTGTTTTGCCACTGTATTGCATTGAGTGTTTTCTTTAAATAACGATCAGATCTAATCCAGAGCAAAAAAAAAAAAAAAAAAGGAGAAAAAGGGGGGGGGGGTGGTAGGAGGAGGAGGAGGAGGAGAGAAAAGTTATTTTCTCAAATCAGTAATATTTCTCTGAAATTCATTGAAATGTTTCAGAAACTTTTCGCTTTTCTCCAACTGAGCTTCTCTGACCTGGTCATCTTTAAAAATTCATCGAAAAAGAAACAATAAGTGGTGTTTGAAAAAAAAAAATAGTGGAAAGCTACATAACCAGCAAAACCTCTAGTTTCAACAACAATTAAGAGCACAAAAAGCAAAATTTGCGACAATTATACCATTTATAACCAAACCGCCACACACGTGTTACACTAAAGAATGACGAAAGAACTATTGTCTGTCGACATTTCTCTCTTCTCTTCTTTATATTTCTCTTATAAACTTTCAATCTTTGGCGGATGCACAGCAAGATGTAAATGTATGGTTGAAAATTAAAATATAATGATGATGTGACTTAAAAAGCAAACCCTTATTATTATTCTGTCATGCTTTGGGGTCTAAACACCTGACAACATACGTCTGGGATTTACACCTTTTCTTTTCTTATTTCATATTATTTTTATTTTATTGTGTGTGTGTTTTATAATTTCGGAAAAGATGGTGTGAACTTCATTTTTATGCAATCGACAAAACTAATTGTAATATTTTTGTATCAGAAAGTTGCTTCAAAGGTCAATTTTCTGACAGGGTCTATATCAATTACGATATTAACTATGTGGGCATCCTCTCAAAATTTAAAAAAAAAAAAAAGTAGCTGACAGTTTTTTTTTTTTTTTTAATTTTTATTTTATTTTTTTTTTTTATTGAACAAAATTTAACTGCTACTGATTCATAAATGTTTCATGATGAAGCAAGATATGTGTAAATATTATGAGAGAAAGAACGGTGACAATTTAGATTTGTCCACTTTGTTTTCTGACCCCCCCCCCCCCCCCCCTTCTCTCTCTCTTTTCCCCGTCATCAGTGTAAAAGTAAACCAGATGCAAATCATCTAAAATGCCAGAGAGGAGAGAAATGTGCCCTTATGGTGTTGTCATACGTATTTCAATGACACCTTGGAATAATATTTCACAAATTCAGCGGCCAAATGGCATGTTCTGATTGTTTAAGACTCGTATCGGAGACAGCTTAGCCGTGCCTTATCGATGGCCGCCAGTGAGAAAGTGGGTAAATAAATGGTGTCAGCAGGTTGTCAGATATAGATCTCAGACTTTAGGAAGACAAATAAAGTATAAGGCACGTCGGCTGGATTTGAAAGGCGGAGAAGTTTCTAGCAAAGCATGACATTCATCTGTAGCCTAAGCTTATTATCTGCAACATCAGTTCTGTTTGTGGTCATACTGAAAGAAAATAGAGTAAGGGTTAACAGAGACGACGAATACTCGGTGATTGTGCTGTTGGTCATGAATGGTGACAAATTGTTAATAAGCTGTATAAGTTACTGGTTCGACAGTCCATATCTTAAATTTTATAACATCTCTATAAAATGCTGACTACAATGATAATGAAGATGATTTCCTGACAGATGACATCTTCGATGTCGATGTTTTTGTTGTTGTGTTTATTTTGCTTTATTTCTTTTTTAAGCCTGTTATTTGTTGGTTTATTCTGACGCACTATGTTGCCACTCGGCAATTTTTGTTTTGATTTTCAAAACATTTCTGTGGAATAATAAAACTTACGATGATGCTCTGACAAAATAGTCAATTATTTTTTTATTAAAATGAGAGCCTCTTATAATTATATTCTTCTTATTATTGTTTATTTTGCTTACGTATTAACAGATTAAATTAGTGACACTACAGCAGTCTTTAACTTATTATTTAAGATATGAAAAACGGAACTAAAGAGGATAGTGATATTGATCATCAGGACCAAACTCTGTTTTTTCCCCCGTTGTTGTTGTTGTTGTTGTTGTTGTTGTTGTTGTTGTTGTTGTTGTTGTTGTTGTTGTTGTTGTTGTTGTTG
>JBCAUA010067073.1:0-11129 GCA_038406235.1 Peronia verruculata
TGTTGTTGTTGTTGTTGTTGTTGTTGTTGTTGTTGTTGTTGTTGTTGTTGTTGTTGTTGTTGTTGTTGTTAATGATATTATGATGCAGTGTTGTCTTTACATACAATTGGCAGTAGCGAAAAAGTCTCCGTATTTAAACTGATGCTCAAGCAGATTTAGCAGCTGTAGTGTCTACGAATCCTAAGATCTTGCCTTTTTACATCACTCCCGATCTCTATTTTAATCTTCACGCCGACTCCACATGCATCTACCGATTTCCTCTCTCACTACAGTGGTCATATCAATTGTTGAATTAAAGTCCATGACTTCGAACTGAATCTCGAAGCTGGTCACGAAAAAAAAAGTCAGCATTTTTTAAAGTTTTGTCACTATGTATACAGATAATGGTGACAATAATTTGGAAAATATCTATAATACTTGTAAACTCTCTACCTGTACTGGATGCTCACGAGTATCTTTAAATTCTATATGCTTTATCTTTAAGGTCTCTGTGAGTGGTTTAACCTGGGCATCGAAGTGAACAAAATTTTGTATACAGATGAAAATGCGGATATAAATTGATCAGACCATGATAGAAGAAAAGCCAGTAGGCCTAACAAGTGATAAATTGGTATCAAGGTTGATGTTAGACATATAATTCATTACCACTTATCTTACACTTTTTGCCTGTTAAATGAACGGGCGGCCTTTTATTTGATATCCAATCCTAAGGTGATGAACCAAGAAAAACGGACAAAACAGAAGCTGACAGACCCGGCTATATATCCGATCTTCCAACGGTGACGATAAATCAAAGTTTGAATTTATTGTAGGACCCAAGGACTTGCTCTGTAATCACGTCCATGAAATAGGTCTATTTCCATCTATCAGATATGTTGGTTTACTTATCACGAGAACGGACTGATATCACTGAAAACGTACCAGCAGCCTAGCCTAGAAGTTGGACATAATAAGACAATAGAGAAAAAAATGAAAGTTACACATAATAATAGATCCTCACTGTGAAAGGATTTTGGTAAACAGCACCTTTCTTTAATCATAAAAGTCAATGTTGAGGGACCGTTTTGGTGATAAATCAGTGCATCGTGTTTTTCATCGGAATTCCTATTCACACAGCATAAAATATATAAAATAGCATAATACTGTGGTAGGGTCTATCATAAAATAAACTTACTCTTTAAAAAAAAAAAAAAAAACGTCGTTTTTTCAACATAAATACGTCACTATAGAAATTCTGATACGCTGGATCTTTCGATCAGCATTTCGATGGGAAAAAAACATGTTTAAAAGATAGTCACCAACACTATGAATATCTGCAATCATATAACACTGAAATATTATTTTTTAGGCTATTCTAATGAATCTAAATCCATGTTGGAATAACCGCCCCACCATTCACCTGGACACACAATATCTTGTTAACTACGACTGGTCCGTACTCATTTGATCCTATTTTGCTACCTCCTACGAGAAATACGTTTTAATTTTTATTACTATATATATATATTTTTTATCCTGTAACCACCGCTGACTGTTCTGACATAATGTTATAATGACGGCCGATGGTAAATAGGTCAATGTGTGTCGGAATTGTTTTCACATTCTATCGATTGACAGTTTACTCTTAGATTGTCACGATCTAATTGTTTCTATTTTTTTTTTTCAAATACACCCATACACATCAATGTATTAGTGTTGTGGGCTATAAGTGTTCGTGAACTTTATGATAAATTAACTGAATTTCTCTGGAGAGCCACATATGGTGTGCAGTTGCCACAACGTCTCTAAAATTAATGTCTTCTTCACCAGGATGGCCTGATTGTAAAGTTGGCGATCACTTTGCCTGTAGACCAAGAATGCACGTTAATGTTTCTTTTAATTCTCAAAATAGAAATACCTCTTCGTGTATTTCAGGCGGGTCATTACTCCATTTGTGAAATAATATTTTCGCAAATTAAAAAAAAAAAAACAATATTGAATTTGAAAAAAAAAAAAAGAAGAAGAAGAAGAAGAAGAAGCCAGCTTGAAAAACGTTCAGCAATGAAAGCTAGAACTAACTCTACACGACGTTCCATTGAATGTCCAGTATACGGTCGCTTGTGTGCGTCCGATTTTGCCCAGAAGTCCCAAATAAGGTATACAAAATCACACTGAGTGCTGCGCTGGACTTTAAATAGTTACAGTTGCCGACTATTCAGTAAATATGAAATTCTATTTTATCTTTTAGTCTTTTTCTATCTTTTGATCCTTGACACGACAAAGGTTAAAAGAAGGTCATAGATAAGCTAAGTCAGGACCTATAGTTTTTATTTTCCCTGACGGCTTAGATAATAAAGCAACGGTAACTTGTTGTCTACTGGTGACACTGATATCTTACCCAGGGTCAGTGACATTAGAACAGTATATGAGATCCCATTGCAGAAATCGATTGAGTCTGTATTTTTTAGTAAAATAATAATGAAAGCTTTTGGCATGAGTTTTGAACGAGTCAGTCGAGATCACTGTTTAACTATTTTATTTGGCATAAAAATCCTTTAGAAATGTTATTTCCTTTATTAATAAGCCTTTACAATATCGACATCTTGACAGATTATTCAGTTCCAAATTCTGATAAAAGTCGTAACATTTATAGAAAAAAGAAACGCGGTTGGAATAGCAATAGCAGCAACAACAACAGTAAAAAGACTGTAATGGTAATAAAAATACTGCTAATAGTACTGCTGTTATGTTTAAGAATACAGTATAATATTATAAGAACGTTTTTGTATAGACATATACTGTATTCTTAGAAATGACGGCAGAGAAGTAGCAGTGGTAGTAATAGAAATAATAGTAATAGTCGTAGTAGTGATAGTAGTAATAGAAGTAGCAATGACAAGGGTAGTAGTAGAAGTAGTAGTCATAACAAAAGTAGTAGAAGTATTTGAAGTAGTGGTAGCAGTCGTAGTGGCAGTAATAATGGTAGTAATAGTACTGGTGGTAATAGAAGTTGTAAGTATAGAGATGGTGATGGTGGTTGTAGCAGTAATTACTAGTAGCGATGGCAGTAGTAGTGGCTGTGGTTGTACATGTGGTGGTAGTAGTAGGCCTAGTATTTGTAGTAATAATGGTAACAGTAATGACAATAGGAGTAGTAGTAGTGGTAGCTGTAGTGGGGATGTGGTGGTGGTGGCCCTAGTGTTGATGGTACTTATGTGGTAGAAGTTCTTGTTGTTCGAAATGATGATGATGATGATGTTGGTATAGTATCGAATTTAGTAGTGGCAGTAGTAGCAATGATAAATTTGCGTTGTTTTGTTTTAACTCACGTGTTTTCAACCCTCGGCAAATCCTTCATTGATATCACAGCCAGAAACGTAGCAGTTTCCTCCTCTAAGTGTTATCCACGAACACACTATACGAGATCACGAAATACATGACATACTAAATTCGTAGGACAATCCAAAACCTATCACGCGCTTCGCCGGTTCCAAACTTAACTTTTTCATTTCGACGAGCTGCCCTCGGCGGAAACCAGGCTCAGTGTAGATCTTTTCAACTCAATGTCTCGAATCAGAGTAATCGAGGTCCATCGTTTACAAATGACTCTCACTTGTTATTGACCTTCCGATAGAGGATCGACTTTAATATGTTAAGCATCATGGATAATTATATTTGCAGCAGAACGTGTTCTCTTAAAACACGGAATGAATCATTTAACATATAAAATCTTGTAGGCTGTCACCAACACTTACAAGCTAAGATGATAAGCCTATTTACTAGTGTCTATCAAACAATGGATTCTGGTGAATCCAAAATCTAAAATACTGACATAGAATTACAACGAAATTCCGATATACCGGATTACCTAAAGTTTTATAGGTTTCAGTATCTTATTGTACATCAGCGATTTCTTAAGAAATAAATTATTGAAGATCAGAAAAAAAAATGTTGAAAAATGTTTAACAAAAGCCTACACCAACTCTGTGAGGTTAAACATCTGAAAATTTACTACATAATTATTTCCTTGTAGAAATTAAAACCATAGCTCGCCGGAAAGAGAGAGAGAGAGAGAGAGAGAGAGAGAAAGAGAAATTCGGGCCCATCAAAACTCTTTGTTAAAGAAAAACAAAAGAGAAAACAAGATGTCTTAAGAGTTCTGACACTTCTTTCCAGTCTGCATTGAGTTGAGATCAAGGCGTATATGCTTCACAAATCCTGGTCATCATTATAATCTTTGCAAATTACATGTCTTGAAAGTTGCCCCATGTCTTGGCAGTCACCGCAAATTAAAATCTTTATAGTCACAAAATTGTCAGCAGTACACATGTATTCAGGACCTTTTTTTTTTTTTTTCATGTAGACAAATCTGGGTCATTAAAACTAAAATCTTATAAAGCAAGATGTTTTCGAGCCCACAAATCACTAGAAACTGAAATCATTACCCACTGCATTCACATATACGAAAAAAAAAAGGTCCATAATATCCAGGATTTCTTGCAAACATGTCGTGGTTAGCAAAGCTAAAATCTTTGAAAATAAGAAGTATTTACAAACTCACAAGTCACCACAAAACCGAAAATAAAATATTTTAAAAAAATATTTAGGACTTTTTGTAAAGATGTCTGTCTTGGTCACCAGCACTAAAATTGTATGACACTTTACAAAGGACATTTTCAAACTTACAGTGTCTCTTTCCGATTACGACTGTCGGTCTATGGCCTAGAAGATCCACATGTGATTAAGAAACTGACAAGTGATGTCGTGATGGTTTGAAGAGGAAGTCCTGACGTGATAAAAGGACATTCTCCTGACCCTTCTCCCTATAATCTGTTTTCAAAACCACTGAGTTAACCTTTTTGACTGTCAGAATCAAGCCACTCAAAACTGAAATAACCAATCATTTTAACACTAAAAGCGTCGAGAAAAACGGCCAGAGTTTTTGAGTTCGAACAGCTACATTTCTATTACCTGTTTAAGGAGTGGCAGTTTATTCCATGGTTTTCTGTAGTGATATAAACGTTCCCGTTTGAGAAATGACGGTTTATACTTGTAGTTTTCCACAGTGGCATTTATCCTCATCTTTAGGGAATGAAGATGTATGCCTAAAGGTCTCTACGGGGACATTTTCATTTATATTTTATGCTTTAAAGTTTTATAAAGTGTCATAAACATTCATGGTTAAGAATGGCAACTTAGACTTTAGGTTTTTCTGTTGTGGCATTTATCTTCGTGTCTTAAGAATGAAAGTTTATGCTTGAAGATTTTCTAAGGTGTGATCTTTTTATTCATGTTTTAGAAATAACTGTTTATGCTCGAATGTGTTCTATACTGAACTTCCTGTTTGTTTTATGGGAATCAGACTTTATGCTCATTGGTTGTCTATTGGAACATTTATATTCATGTTTAAAGAATGACAATGTATGCTCTATGTTTTTTATTTATTTATTTATTTATTTATGTTTGAGGAAGTGGTAGTATTTTGTAATTCGGCCTTTCAACCTCCATTTATTGGTGGTTATCTCGGCCTTTATTGGAATCATGTCAGGCCGTGACAAAGTTGGCAGCTCTTGTATGTTGTATGGTCCCTCGTTGTTTGTCCTTCTTGTTGCTGCTGGCAAATCCCAAACGTCCTCTTTACAGCCACATGTACCAAGACAAAAAATCAAACCAAAAGTTAAAAATAGGGCTCTAGGCCTTTATTAATTTAATTCCAAGAGAAAAGTCCGCCTTTCCCTTGATTAGAGCATGGTAGTACAGTGAATGACAGTCTTTTTTTTTTTTCCACGATGGTGTCTGTCTGAGGTGATTATGCTTTCAGGTCACATTTATATCATGGTTTTAGGAATGAAGTTTATGCTTGAAGGTTTTCTATAACAATTTTTCCCCGTGATTTAGGAATGGTAGCTATAGTTCATGCTTTAAAGTTTTCTATACTGACATTTATATTCATGATTGGGAAATGAAGGGTTAAGGTTCTCTGTGCATATTTCGGGAAAGACAGTGTGTACTTGAAGGCTTTTCGTTATTCGTGTTGAATAAAGACAATTTATTTATTTTTTAAGGTGGTATACATATAATAAAAGTATTATGTTACAACAGTGTGCACGTGTAGTGCTCTAAAGATAAGTCTAGTATAAAGAGAGATAAGCAACCCTTTGATGAGCTCTGGCCCGTGACACTATTAGATCGAAAACAGCACTGTTACGTTACATTCTTGGTAAACTTTTCAACCTCTTGAGACTAGTAAACTATCTCAGTCACTATAGTGACGTTGGCTATTGCACGTTAAGGACAAGGGTACCGTGTTATCATTACAGTACTCAGAGCACTGAGCTCATGAGTCATTGCTGTCTTGAGCAGATAAAGGGAGGCGGGAGCGGGTATACATCATTCAGTAGAGATATAAATATAACTGTACCATAAAACTGAACATCGGTAAAGATCTAATAATAGTTTGATGAGACATTTTACCAGAGATGAAAACAAATGAAATAAGTAAATGTGTTAATAAATAAATAAATAAATGAATAAATAAATAAATAAAACATGACAAAAAGAATATCCTTGTCAAACAATTATGAATGAGTTTGTTCTCCTTAATCATAACAGACTCGGCAAAGTTTATAAATGTTTTTCTTCTGGTATACACTTGATTTCAACTGTAGAAATATTAATATACTAATATAGTGGTCCCAAGGTGGGCAGTATCGCCTCCTTGGCGGCAATAAGGGCTTCCAAGAGGGCGCTGAAAGGGGAGCATTAAAAGGGTAGTGCAACAACAGTTCGTTGTGTCAAGTTTCTTTGTGCTTTTGCCTCAGATGAAATGTTACAGTTATTGTAAACTCACTGACATACAAATTAGAAGCAGATGGCTTCTTAAACTTGAGATTTTGACCTTTAAAGAGCGGGATCGTTCGGGCCGCTCTGGCTTCCCGTAAATGACGGTAAACCGGGCGTGACGTCATGCCTTTCCGGACTAGCCAGAAGGTGAGACAATGTCGTTAGAATTTGTGATACGTGCAAAGCGCCATAATCTGCACGCTGGTCAAACAACTGACAATACTGTTCTCTATATTGCAAAGGATTAATGATGAATTAATTATAGACATGTCCATGCATATTGAAAATATTAAACACTATTTAGACCTACGTTTCTATCAACTTTATGAAGATTAGATATAACATTTAGAACTTGTGTTTTACGAGTAGTCAAACTCAAGAAAAATCTGAAATGATTTCTTTCCAGTGTGTGTGTGTGTGTGTGTGTCTGTGTGTGTGTGTGTGTGAGAGAGAGAGAGAGAGAGAGAGAAGGGGGAGTGGGTGGATGCAAAAGCCATCCCGGGACCAAATGGGCGACAATCCGAAAAACTTGGGAATCACTGAGTTAACTTAGAACAAATATCTTACCAACATAGCCCAAGTCTGAAACAGAACAAGAACTGAACATACAGAAATGTATTTTAAACTCAGCTTAACCTGGACTAAACCTTTTTGAATGAAACTGCACAGCAAGCTCAACTAAAATTAGGCTTATAATATATAAGATCAAAACTGACTCATATGTTCTGCTACAGCTGAAACCAGTGTTGCCAAATAAAATAACCTAATACAGTAATCCCTTATTTATCCGGCGCAGAGTAACCAAGACCTTGACGGAAAAATCGAAAGACGGATAATGCAATACTACCCACCCACCCCCTCCCCCCACCCGCTACTGTACATAGATAACCCTAATGCAATAATAATAATAATAATAATACTCAATACTGAAATAACAATATTATTATTATTGTTAACAATAATAATCAGTAATTGAAAACAGTTAATTTAACAATTTTACAATTCTACAGTGCAGGACAGTAGCCTACTGTAGGCCTACATTGTACTGAGCATAATTGTACTCACCGACTACCTGTCTGCTGCGCCAGCCTCGACGAATACAAGCAGACTTATCTGGGGGAAAGACGAATGTGCATCACGCACCGAAAGGATTGGTGACGCCGAATAACGTTGCATAACGAATAACTCGACGACGGATGAACGAGAGAGTACTGTAGCTGAATTAAAATAACTCAAATAAAGCTGCTGAATGAAGACAGTACACTCGTACACATTTAGACATAAACATATGAAGCAAATCTTAACTGAACTTATCTCTACAATAATAACTCCCACCCCCCCCCCCTCCCCCGCCTTTGAGCTAACGAGCGATGTTTGTGACTAAAGTTAAATGACTCATATCAACCGAAAGTACATAATGAAATCAAGTAAAACTGGACTTAAATTTTCCAACTGAAAATTACATGGCATGCACTACTTATGATCTGCCCAAAAAGTTAGACCTATGTGATGAAAGTTTGCCACCAACGTATCAACTGAAAGCTATGGATACAGAGCAAGTCAATTAAACGCTCGTAAGAAATAAATAAATAATACACAATCAGTACCTAAATAATTAATAAATTAATAAACAAATAAATCAAATCAGCCCTGAAAACTCAGTATAATGAAAATGTTATGAAACAACACAAATTTATACCAATAAGATGTGCTAAAGCTAAACTCTTTGACTACCAGGGACATATCCATGAGAAGATTCAGATATCTTTTAGATTTCTAGATCCAGTGAATCAACATAGAGTAATCCTTATCTTGTTGACCTTTGATGTACTGGGCAAGTCATCAGTTTTAATGCAGAGGGACTGCAGAATGAGTGGACAAATAGCCCAGGTGAGGAAAGAGTAAACTAAAGGTTATATTATGGGCTAACAGCACAATACTCTTGTTAAAGTAAACGCCTCTAAGCCCCTGGGCGCAAAACCTGCTTGTCATGCAAGAAACTTAATTTCTACGGTAGAACTTCAAACTCCAGTACCGGCAAGGAAAAGTGTAAACATTGCTTGAGTCAACGATTTGATGTGGGTAAGACAAGTTTAGAGCCCAGAGCAGAAAAGGCTTTTTTAGATCTTCTGGATACGATTACTCTACCGCCATATGCATTCCTCTTATTATTTATTTGGTTTGATTTGATTGTGTTTATTTTTGTAGCATATTGGGATTTTTGCCGGTTTGATTTGATCGTGTTTATTTTTGTAGCATATTGGGATTTCTGCTTCTATTCTAGACTGAATATATTAATATAATATTCTCTCTGGTCATAACGTCTCTCTTGCATGCTCACCAAACTTGACATAATGACTTCGTAACTTTTCCGTGGAAGCTCGTAGCAAAGTTTATGCTCGTGTTGAATATGCTCAAAGGCAAGATGTATGGGGACAATAATTTAAAATACTACATACTTTAAACATAGGATGGCCTTTCTTTTTCTGTCTTTGCAGCTTAGGTAACTGATTATATACCAGTGAGGCTATGTCCAAAGGTCTAGATGAATTTCTCAGCTTGTAGATCTATTCTTCTCAAGGATCTATGTCTAATACCAGTTTTACTACTGCAGCTATGTGACCAAGCTAGGCCTACCATGCAGCAGCACGAATTATCTACCACAAACTCCTTTTACTTTGTCGAGCTGACTCATACTTCAGGAGCCAGGTCTTCAACTAAATAAATGAAATTTATTTGCTTCATTTGCGTAATATGCCCAAGATAAATTACTGAAAAAAAAAACATAATGAATTTATTTGCTTTATTTATTTAATTAATTATATGCCCAGGATAATTTAATTGAACACGAGGTCAGCTGGCTGGGCGCTGTGAATATTTAAAATGATAACTCGAGGTAAACAAAGAAGTTTGTGGTCTCCAAAATTATTTGTCTGCCATTATTCTCTGGATACGACTACAAACATCAAAGACTGTTCACAAATGATTATGATAGACAGAAAATCGATAATGAAATGCTGCGTGTGGTACAGATGAGTACAGATGAGTGAGTGCACTCTCTCTCTCTCTCTCGCTCTCTCTCTCTCTCTGTGCTCTGCTCTCTCTCTCTCTCTCTCCCTCTCTCTCTCTCTCTCTCTCTCTCTCTCACTCACTCACTGTTATATTTTTAATGTTTGCATATATCCACACCACCTGTTCCACACAACCCATTATTTATCGATAGTATGTTGTTATTGATCCAGTGATCCTCGACTGGAGGTTGAAAAGCTTACCAAAACCGTAACAGTAGTGATCCTCTGGCCATAACCCTTCGATCCAATATCCTGTTGTGGAAGACGCAGAACCGTCGAGATAGCCTCCAGCAGGAGGTTGAAAGACGTGTATACTATAGAATGTAACGGAGGACGCAGGTAGCCTGCATTTCAACTGTTAGTATTGGCAGGTCTGGAAAGAAAAAAGCTGCTCAGAGTTAACAGTGGTACATGGGGAAATATATCGTGAATCACGGGTCACATCGAGAAATATATCGTGAACCACGGGTCGTCACAGAGAGGACGCATTGGCAGCTGTTCTGGTTCATTCTGTTTATTAAATTTAGGTGAGAATTCTACTGTATCTGTGTCCGCAGGTTATCGGATAAATAAAAAACAACAAAATAGCCTGGTTATATTGATACGAATTTATCCACCCCTGGTAAGTCGTTGGTCACTTCACTTGTAATTATGAAATTTTAATGTGTTTCATTACCATCTCTCTGACAAATCAGGTAAAACTATTTTCTCCACTCATATGCTATTGAAACCTTTTCAAGTTTCTTATTTTCTGTAGTTCCAGGGCTATTGAGAACTAGTCGTGTTTCATCTCATGCTCTATGATTGACGACCACCTACTTTAAGAATCTAAATGAATCTCTCTGTCTCGTTCCCACAACACAAAGTTTAAAATGTAATGGTAAATCACTCATGTAGGCAGGACCTGTAATTTTCGGATATTCAGAGCAGTGCTTTGTTTTGTTTTTAAATAGAATAATGGCATTGTTCCAAGACAGCTTGCTCTTCATAACGATGAAATGCGATCATTTCCGCTACATGAGTTAAGTACCGCACCAGCGCGACAGGTGAAAACTGCGGAGGAGACATCGTTTTGTTGTTGTTGTTGTTGTTGTTGTTGTTGTTGTTGTTGGTTGTTGGTTGTTGTTGTTGTTGGTTGTTGTTGTTGTTGTTGTTGTTGGTTGTTGTTGTTGTTGTTGTTGCTGCTGCTGCTGTTGTTGTTGTTGTTGTTGTTGTTGTTGTTGTTGTTGTTGTTGT
>JBCAUA010067095.1:0-11128 GCA_038406235.1 Peronia verruculata
AGTTGCCCCTCTTGGGGGGTCAAGGGATGATACTTTTAACTTTTTAAAACTTTTTTAATAATGGAGGTTTCATTTTCATTTCAGGACACAAATGTAACCTGGGACACCCCAGACCCGGACTTTACCCCATGTTTCCACAAGTCCATCCTTGCTTTACTGCCGTGCTACTTTCTCTTCCTGGTGGGGCCGATCAGAATCTTCCAGCTATGGCGCCAACACACCAGGCTCATACTGTGGAGTTCAATAAGCATTTTGAAACATGTAAGTCATGAGTAATGGACTATTGATAAGTATTGTGTTTGAAACTGACGCTGAATTGTAATACTATGACATTATGTTATGATGCAGAAATTCAGCTTGTTTAGCGAGAAAGATCTGCCCTGCAATTTTTTGTGTAATTGTTGTCTTCTTTGTAACATCAAAACATGTTGAAATTTTTTTTTTTCTTTTTGTTCACTCATTTTAAATTTTTTGTTTATTTGTTGACATGAATAGCTCGAGATAACCACCATGAAGGAGGTTGAAACTAATGAAAGACATAACATAAATGAGTAATTTGTATATAGAAGAATGTGATAGAAGGTCGTGACCCTTGGTTCATTGTTTACGTCATGACATTTAACACTTTGTGAATTGATTTTTTCTTTTCCCTTCCTCACAGGAGGTTTCTGATTATCTCATTTCTATCTGTTGCCCAATTGCCAATTTTCTGCATGTTTCAAAATACACATGAAATGAATTTATGATATTATCAAAGTATTGAAGGTGATGGTGTAACCACGGATAAAGGACCACAATCTTCTGTCACGGTGTTATATTGAAACTTGTCTGATTTTGCCTGGCAGGTGGTGGTTGGTGTTCTGATGCTGTTTGCGGTGTACGAGCTTGTCTATGCCATTGCACAGAACAGCGGCGGGGAAGACGTCCCACCCATAGATTATATCTCTCCCGTAGTTGTTCTCCTGACTATGGTAAGTTTACTAGCAAGGGGAGATCATTGTGCTTAGGCCTATTACTTCCCTTTGCTAGGCAAAAGTGGTATTGAACAAGTAGCGTAAAGAAGGAAAAAAAAAAAAAATCACTTTTGTGTTCTTTGTTTGAAACAAACACTGAAAAATTCCCCAAAATTTATGTTATTTATGTTCTCTTCTTGTTACAATGTTGTCAGTTGTTTTTTTTTATGGTAACCAGCCTTTGGAATGATATGGAGTGAAGAATTTTTCCTCCTTACACTGCTCGCTCAACACCTCTTTTGTTTTATCTAGCAAAGGGAAGTAACAGGGCGGATCACAATGATCCCTCATTGCATTAGATCAGATCTAGAAAATATTTGCACTGTTACAAAATGCACTGTCTTGAATTGTATTAGAAATAGTTTAAATGCACGGGTTAATTGCTTTCTTTTGAATATGTTTTGCCTATGAGAGACACTGAGAAGCAACGTACTGTACTTGACAGTATGGGCTTAAAGTTCAAATAGACTGAAGCCACCAGTAGATACCTCAAACATCTTGTAGAGAAAAAAGGTATTGTTGCAATAATCTGAGTCTCATTTCCTGAGTCGAAAAATCTAGGAAACACTTTTGTCTGATTCATCTCTCAGGTATGGCTTTGAGTGACATATAAGGGTTAATTTATTTGTGTCGCAGTTCAGGATTAACCTTGTCTACTTGGAATAATGACTTTGTGTTATTTTATGGGCTTTGAACCTTTGTCTGTGAAGAAGAGTGGGCCATTTAGTATTTAGATAGTCACTGATTCACTGATAAAAATAGCTTTGGAAAAGCAGTTGATTCTGACTTTTATTTTACTTCCTTTTTATTTTTAAATTTTTTTTCTTTTTTTATTTTTTGTGTGTGTCCTGTTTGAAATAGAACTATTGTGAGATTTGTCTTGTGTAGTGAAAGAACTTAATGAAAGTCATTGTCCTCCAAACAGGTGTTAGTTATATGCATCCTCAACTTAGAGCGAAAGCGAGGCAAGAGAACATCCGGAGTGTTGGTGATATTTTGGTTGATATATCTGTTCTGTGGCATTTTGCGTATACAGTCCGTCATCAAGTCTGCCAGGAGGACTGTAAGTTTTATTTTTTTTTCTGTTTCCTTCCTTCCTTCCTTCCTTCCTTCCTTCCTTCCTTCCTTCCTTCCTTCCTTCCTTCCTTCCTCCCTCCCTCCTTCCTTCCTTCCTTTCTTCCTTCCTTCCTTCCTTTCTTTCTCTTTTTATTTTTCTTTCTTTCTCTCTGCCCTCCTTGTTTCCTTTTTGCTTTCAATGTGTCCCTCCTTTCTTTATTCTTTACCTTTTTCTTTCAATTTTGCTTTTTTTCTTTCTGTCTTTTGGTTTTCTTTATTTCAATCTCTTTCCTTTCTGTTCTCCTTTTTCTGTTCACTGTTATTTCTTCCCTCATCTTTAAGCTGTTGTTTTTACAATCTATACATTTCTTCTTTGCTCTAATATTTTGATACGTTATCCCAGATCCATACGATATCTATCACTCCCAAATGCTCTCCCTCTTTTCTCTATTTGTCAATTTCTTTTCCCTGACGGGTTCATCTATTTGTCTCTCTCATCCACCAGAAAATTATAAACCATTTTATAAATTGCTGTTCTGTACTTCAAACATAGAAGTAAGGAAAGTTAATGTTCCTTAACTGTGTGTTCTCTCTTATAAAAACCGAGAGCTTAATTCTGTCCGGTTTTTAACCACATCACAGGTATTGTTTTTTGTTGTGATAAATTATACAGTGTTGAGACCGAGAAGAAATAGAGATCTAGCAATGGTTTCACTCAAAGTCATCACACTCAGTAAGCTGGCAGTACATAGGCTTATCGTTTCTTTCTTCTTCTTCTCCCCCCTTAAGAATTTCAAATTGATTTTCAAGCTGACCATTTAAAAGAGCCACAATCAAGATGGCGGCATTGCCATGGCAACCGTTAATTTTTTTCCCATTGTTTTTCTCTGTATCTCTAATTTTAACATGCTGAATACAATGAAAACTGGTACAATAGTCTACATTTTACCAAAAACATCAACAACAACAACAACAAAATGACCTTCAGATACCCCCCCCCCCCCACCTTTTATTTAAAAAAAAAATGAAAAGGAGATCGATCCATTTCTGGCACTATTTTCTCTTCATCAATTAGTTTCATTTCATACGTTTTGTTTTAAACAGTCTCGATGTTGATTAAATTGCTTGTATCCCATACCTATAGTTGCAGTTGAGGGGAAATCCTGCTGTGGCAGGTTTCCACAATTTGTAAGTAGAATAAAACATGAGTCAAATGTTTTCGCTCTCCCTTCTGCTCACTCACCCTCTCCTTTTCCTCTTGCTCTTTTTTCTTCCATCGTTCTTGATTATTCTTCACCTACATAATATGATGGCATCTTACCTGCAGACAAGTAACAATGCAGTGGTGACTCCTCGATCTGTCACCGTATTTTGTTCTTTACTGACTTACGGGTAAGTTTCCTGCGTTACAATTTTAGATTTTTTATTACATAATTGCACTGTCCATGCCAAATTTCAGGGGTTTTCAAAAACGTCAGTATACGGTAACCTCTTTACAAACCTGAGGTACTTCATGTGGATCTTTTTTGCATGAACTAAGACCGTGATTACCAACCAACACATAGTCTATGTCTTTATTGGTGGATTTGACATTGCTAATGCCCTGCTTTAGAGGCATACACAGTTTACAGGATTATGTGTGTTGTGTTGTGTTGGGGTTTAACGACACATCAGCACGATTACGGCTGTATTGTGTCAAACACGGCAATATACGTTTACACGCCAAGAAAGAGAAAAGGAAAGAGAGCGGGACAGAAGACAGGAGCAAGGAAAGAGAAGAGATGTCTCCCATGGAATGTCAAGGGTGGCACTCCATGGAAGACACCCCACCGATGGCGGGCTTACACCACCTGCAGGTGGAAACAGAGAGCCTACTTTATATGCGCCGGCCCCCCCGCGGGGGGAAGTTTACAGGATTAATCAGAGATGATAAAACTATACTATATTACATGTAGTAAGATGAATATTCTGTTGTGGAGCAAGGCCCACTTTCATTGTTATGATAGGGCAGTGTTATAAGCAGACCAACGGTTTCCTCATTCAAGAAAACTAATCGATGTTGTATATCCATATTGAAGTGAAAGTGAAATCAGCTGTCCACCTGGCTGAGTGCCTCCGAACAGGCTACAACTATATTTCACTCTTGTAAAATCACAAACTGGGTGCTAATCTTCACTTCTTTCATCAGGCAGCAGAGCTGTAGTCTCAAAGAGACTGTGGATGCTGAAGTAATGAAATGCTAGTACTACATGATCAATGTTTTCCACAGTTGGACTTCCTACAAACACAGTCATATGCAATACATGTATTGTGAAATATCAATTTTATCATCTATCATATCTGTTCGTTGAGGACATGAACACTTTAAGGCGCGTCCTGAAATATGGATTTTGCCAATAAAATGCGATTTTGCGCTTTTGTTTTCTCTTAAAAGTACTGCTTTTTCTGCCTATAAAAATGGTATCGAGAAGTCGCGTCCGTTCTAACGTGTTTAACCAATGGTCATTCAACGGTAGACTTAACGTACTGTCTATCAGGATTTGGCTCCACCTGGCTGCTAAATGAGGCCGTAGATCATCACAATTTTATTATATACAGGCAAAAGGTGCAAAAAGCACTATTACGAGTTCCAGTGCCACGGATGGACACTGGATGACCACTAAGACGCGGAAAAAACTGCTGATCATGCAAATTATCATTGTAAGCCTTCTAAAATGACTTTCCTCGACTATAATTAACACAATTTGCTTTCTTTCTGCTACTAATAGCTCAGTTGTCGACTATATGTCACAGTAAATGTCAAAACACTCTTGGTTTGCACTCAAAAATGATATGAGGGACACACAGAGACCCTCAAGAACCCGAAAGTGGTTCTTATAAACATGGGGGGAGCAAAATTCGATAAAAGATACTCCCAGAGAGCCAAAAACAGCAGCAAGAGACCCAGAAGTCATGAAAGAGGGCTAGTATGTAAAAAAAAAAAAAAGGCTGTTCCGATGTTCAAAGCCGAACAGAAAACTCCTCATGTCAATTTGTCCCTAAAAAAACAAAAACTTCAAACTCGTTTTTCTCAAAACTCGGTTTTTTGACAGGGTTATGTTTTCTATCTTCCCTTTTGTTTCGAAACCGACTCAAAGCAAATTTGGTATGCATCATTGTCACTACAATACCCAAAAAGTTACGTATGCGCGTTAAATTTGGTCCGTAAGTTTTCGAGAAAATTGGGTTTTTAGTTTGAAAAAATTGCGAAATTTGAATTTTCGCATTATGGCATGTTCAAAAATTTATATGAAATTTTGTTTGCATGGAAACGACTAGAAATACTTAACGTTTTAGATATTATATTAAACAATATATTCACCATGTTTTATCAAGTTTCGTTGAAATTCGGCGGAGGAGATAGATTTTAAAATCAGTCAATTTAGGGACGCCAAAATTCAAGATGACGGCGCTGCCATGACAATCGTATGAAATAGTCCATTTTTTCCATTGTTTTCCTCTAATTTGAGCATGCTGAATTCAATGGAGAAGGTTAAACTAGCCTAACTTTACTAATGAAAAACAAAATCACCTCCAGGACGCTCCCCCCTCCCCCTCCTTAAATTAGAAAAAGCCTAATAGGTCAGTCCGACTGGAAATCGCCTCAAGTAATACGCCACAAGTTTCATCCTACGCATGTAGAGCACGAACTTAGTCTATACCGTCTGAAGATACCTGCTGTAGAATCCAAGATGTATAGAAGGTCAGGGTAGGAAGTCATTAATCGGAGTGCGGTGAATGGAAGGGGGGGGGGGTGGACCATATTACATGTACTAGCCCTTTTTTAAAAATTTTTTTAAAGTTCAACTGTGCCTATAAAAACGAAGGCGATAGTCTGACGGGATTCACTTTGTTTACATTTTCCTCCGACATCAGCTTATCTTTTGGTGATAATCGGACGAACCAGTAAGTTTTCGGCCTAATTTGCACAATCCGGCATATTTGTGGCCCAGTGACCTCAGGCTTAAGGTTGACGTTGATGTTCACAGTTATGTTCTTTCACCTTTCATCCTGGCTACCAAAGCGTAACTGTGATTACCGGTATATTATTATATAAATCCCAAACAGAGTCGCCCTGTTGGAGTACATCTAGCTGAGTTGGTCCCATATTGGCGGTTAAAAGGCCTCACAACGCTGAATTGAATTGCATGCAGAGAGCAGGTCTGCAGAGGAAGTAATCTATTGTTCTTACATGATTCGTAAGTAAACTATAACTGATCGTCTGATGATCTGTTTAACACGTGGATAGTAAATGGGTCTCCAAACTATTCTACAGTCCACAGATTTACAGTGATTTAAGATTAAGAATAAAAATAGTTTTATAGACTGTTCAAATATCTGAAGGCAAAATAATGTTATGGACTGTGCAAACAGAAAATACATACAAATAAGATATTAAGAATAATGCTGTTTCCATATATACACTTATTTTTATTTCTTTTCTCTTTCAGTGGTGATTACAACAGAATGGAATTCAGTAGCCTTTGTGTTGTGATTCTGCTCATGATAATGGTGGTCTTTTTCAAAACGAGAAGACCTGCGAGAACGGTTCTTGGGAGAGAATTACCAGGCCCATCATTATTACAAGGATTTAAAGTTTTCATCCAAGGGAATCGGGACGGAAAGCTCCATCTTTACTTCACAGACTTAGCCAAGAAACATGGACCTTTGTTTCAGATCAATTTCCTCCTCAGGAAAGTACTGATCCTCAACGACGCGGACACATTCAGGCGTTTAGTCAAGAATGTTGATCTTAGACCCTACACTAACAACCGCCCTCCCACCTTCATAACCAACCTGTTATTTCATGGAAACATAGACATTATATTTGCCGACTATGGAGCGGAACATACCAAAAAAAACGAAAGATTTTTCACCAGATTCTAAACTTTTACGGAGAAGGAAGGAATTCTTTTGAGAAGCTCATGATAAAAACTCTTGAAGAACTGACTGATGGTTTTCGAACAGAACATGCAATTGAAATATCGACATCTTTGAAAAAATATATTCTTCATCTGATAGGATTTCTCATGACTGGCGACATATCAGAAAAGGGCAAAGCAAATGCTAAGCTCGTAGGCCACATGTCCCAAAAAATCTCTCAGCTATTTCTGTTTGAAAATGAGACAGTCCTCCAGCCTTTTCCATTTCTTGCCTCAATTCCGGGACTGAGATTTAAGACGCTGAAGGAGGATGTTCTGCATGGACATAATCAGGTTATCGAAATATATTTTCACGAGATGAAAAGAACATTTAATCCATCTATCAGGAGAGGCATGGTGGACGATCTTCTCGCTATACAGAATGAGATGCCTAATAAAGACAGTCTTTTTGGCGACGATCAAACTGTAATTGCTTTTATTACCGACATCATTACAGCCGCATATGTCACCACCAGCAGCACACTTACCAGTTTGTTCTTGTATCTCATCAAAGATCAACATATCCAACAGCGCATCTACGAAGAGATTCAGTCAGTGGTCGGAGATGAAACGCCAAGCTTTCAGCACAAACAATTGATGCCATACACTTCAGCTGTAATCCTGGAAGTTACGAGAATTAGCAGCACAACACCTGTACTCCTCCCTCACATGGTCAACAAAGATATCACCTTTGATGGTTACACCATTCCCAAATCCACTTTCATTTTAATGAATGCTTGGTTCAACCATCACAGGGAGGACTTCTGGGAAGATCCACTTGCCTTTAAACCAGAACGATTCCTGGACAATAGAGGTCATCTGTTGGATCCAAACCATCCCATCAGGCTGAAACTCGTAGCCTTTGGTACTGGCCCTCGATCTTGTCCCGGTGAGATGTTTGCCAAATCACGTGTGTTCCTGGTCACTATTTTCTTACTGCAGAAATTCCAGTTTTTGCCAGACGACCATGAAGTTTTGCCGTCCTCTGATCCAGCCGACTGGCCGGGCGAGGCTATTATGCGTCCCCAAGATTTCAAATGTCAGATCAAACCAAGGTAGACAACAAACTAAATAACAAACCTTTCTGACAGTCTAAGTGAAATTTTTCACGAAACTCCCATTTTATAGCATACTAACAGCATGACAGTATTGAGCTGCACCGATGTCGTAGTAGAAACAATTTATCATCAAGCATCGAATTACCACGACATTTACTTATGCAAAAGTCACAGTGATGCTGTATTTGTCAGTTGTGTTTCAATACTACAACGACAAAATGCCTGTTGAACGGTACTGTTATGACATTTCGGTGTTTGTGAGTTTTTCTTCTCCTGAGAGGTCGAGCTGCAAGCAATTGTTTTATCTATGTATAAGTTGAGTGTGAAACAGATTATCAAATTCAGTTTATGTGCGACAAAGATTTGGACTAATCTCTATTGGGAATGTCATGTAATGTCATGTATAGAGCTGAAAAGAAAAAGGAGGTGAAGTGGGGGGGAGGGGGGGGATGAGGGCTGAACCAAGGAATGAGATAAACTCCCGGGGTTCGTACTTTGAGTTTTGAAAATGTCGGGGTTTCAGACCTAAGGAACGAGAAAGAATAAGAACTCTGTTCTTCTTTTATTTTTCAGATCTCTTTTCATGTAACTTCTGGGACAGAAAAGTCCAATGCAATGCCTAGCCTTCCTAGATTAAAAGGAACGAAGTCGGAGGTTCAGTGTGTGTTCTCTAATAGCTAAAACCATTTTAAAAAAACAGGCCTTGACGCATAGCTAAAACCATTTTTTAAAAAACAGGCCTTGACGCTGTCCGGACCGGGTAAAATTTTCAGTCTCAAATATTTACAGTCATATTTCTTTTAATGACTCTTCAAGAAAAGCAATGAAAAAAAAAAAATCAGATAATCCTGGTCTGTTTTTAAGGATTATAATCTTCATGCACATTTTAAAGCTTTAAGTTACTTCATTGTCTTTGCCCTTTTGATATCAGTGATCCATAATCAGATATTGCAAGCTGGATGGCACAATAAAACCTGTCTTGCCTTTGAGCAGAGCATATGTAACTCATTTCTAAAGGTTTATCTACAGATTTGAGGGTTTCACTGTTTCCAGAAACTTGGCAGTTATAATTTTAAAAAATATATATATATATATATATGGCCTATGGATTGTGGACAAAATAAAAATTTTGCGGTATAATAAATTACATCTCTGATGAAAATTCAACTCACAAGGAAAAAGAAATAAAAGTATTATATAGTTCTTTGACTGCGTTTTATTTAAAACTAATTTTACTACAATTTTGCAAGACAGGTCAGCAGGTCATTCGTATTTTGGTATGTCACACCGGGCTGAGAAATAAATGTACTGTATTTCAGCAGCGCTCTTTGCCATTGCAGGCAGTTAGCAAGCTCTTTTTAGGCTCTGAAATACTAGCATTATGTAATAAACAGCGAGTTAGATGTTCTGTAATCTATGGAAACTGGCCGAACAAAATGCAGAGTAACATGTGAAGAGAGATTCATGCAAGATGATAATAGCTCTTCCTAGTTTTTATATAGCGTGTGTCATATTACTGAAATGTGGCATAGATACAGGCAATAAATCATAATGTTCTCAAAAAATAGGTTTGAAGTTGACGTATAAATGATGATTCTTATTGTTCCTGCTTTTAACAGTAAGCAAAGAAATACATACAGACGAGAAGAACAAAAACAAAAACAAGATTTTTTTTAAAAAGTAGGGGGGAGGGGATGGAGGGGAGAATTCAAATCTGTCAGAATCACCCGACATCCCCTTTCAAAACAGCATGAGAAGAATACCATTGTTGTTGTCTGGGTCTCAGGGGATGACATGCTCAGCAGGAGCCTGTTAGTGGTTAATGATTACAGACTAAAACGACTAATGGCGGCCACGGACTATAACATTATTTTCTGACTCTGAACAGTTTCTACCACATGAACTGTTGTTATTTCTTCCAGATACACATTTCTTTCATTTGGTTGTGGTAATGGGAGGTCGTTTGGTAAATTATCTGCCCTTTCCAAAAAAAGGCACTCGTGTAAGGGGAGATCATTTTGACCAGACTTTTACTTCCCTTTGCCAGACAAAAGATGTATTGAGCAAGCAGTGTAAAGAGGAAAAAAACTTTTACTGTTTTCCATTCGGAAGACTGATAGCCATAAATATTGATAAAATTATAACAATAAGAAGAAAACATTCTCTTTACATCCTAATTTTTGGGGGAATTTTTCGTGGTGTATGTTTCAAGCAAAGGGTACAATTTTTTTTTTCCTCTTTGCACTGTTTGTTCAATCCCTCTTGTGTGTGGTAAAGGGAAGTAATAGAACTGAGCACAACGATTGCCCATTGTTTCAGAAGTTTTCTTCGTCTCTGACTGTTTGTTTCACTGTCTGAGGAGAAAAGAAAATTGTATTATGTACACATGTATAAAGAGACTCTCCTTGAACGGTAGTTTATTTACTTGGTGGTCATGGTGTTGTTACCGCAGAGATTGGCAACATTGACAACCCAGTGGTTGGCCAGTCTGACTCGGTATCAAAAGTTCTGGGTCGAATCCTAATAGGTCCTGATAGAAGACTCTCTCCTGAACGTGGATAAGCTCTACCTAAATGCTCTCTGTTACTATTTTTGTTATTATTTTATGCATTATACATGTAAGTGTTAATTGCTAGTTTTGAATTAATTGAACTGGGTGCTTTATTATTCAACTCTTTGAGTTGCCAACGATTTTGAGACAGATTTACTGTTCCAACGGGTCCTGAGAGTGATTTTTCGAATGCTTGGACTAGGGATTTCTAAAGCTTCAGACACAGCATGCCCAAATTAGAGAAAAAGTGTAGACAAATTTTTTGTTTTGCAGCCGGTTACCATGACAACGCCGCCATATTGGATTTTGTGTTTTCAAAATTAGCTATTTTCAAAAGCCTAAGGCTCCTAGAGTTTTGAATGGAATTGTGTGAAAGTTTGCACATAAATACGAGGGCAGGCTGATAATTAAATTCCGTTTGATCATAACTTTTTAATTTTCCACAGCATATACATAAATAATACATCAAACGAAAGCTTAACAACTCAG
>JBCAUA010067117.1:0-11128 GCA_038406235.1 Peronia verruculata
CAACAACAACAACAACAACAACAACAACAACAACAACAACAACAACAACAACAACACACACACACACACACGCGCGCGCGCGCGCAAGTAAATTGGGCAAAATTATCAGCGTTATAGGGAATTGACTTTCTTACCCAAGACTGAAACCCCTTATCCAGAATTACATTCGTTCTCACAGTTTGTCTTGCGAAGCTTGAGATTGATCTATTCGTAATATAATGTTGTAATGGCAGCCGCAGAACCAAAATTTGTGTACGTGGTGATAGAGAGGTGTATCCATTGCATCAAAGATATATTGGAAAGATCATGATGTACAATCATGAGGTAAGAATGTCTTGTTTATCGTTCAGGAGAATCGAGATATAGAACAGCCAGCATGAGATTAAGTAAATTCATTCATTGATTGATACACCAGAATGTCTTGGAAATGGACATATAAGAGCAAAGTATTTTTAGATAAAACCATAAGTAATGTTGATGCCTATTTTCAGGATATGGAATAGTAAGTAGTAATCTACAAAAATGTGTCGGCCAAATCCACCTTCAAACTCTTCGTCTTCATCTTTTTCTTTTGAACTATCCTAATAGTAATACTCGGTTTCTTCACTTTATTGAGGCAATACGTTTGGCAGCAGATGGCGTGTTAGGAAAAAAAAAAAAAAGATAAACTGAATTGATAAAGCATGACCAAGTAGATTAAATACGCTCTTTATGTGCTATAATATTGATATACGGTAATGAAAAGCACAACATGAACAGATTCATGTCAGTTTAAAATACGGTATTGGCATCTTATCATATTTCTAGTCATAAATAATGTTGGTCACAGTCAGCAAAATTGTTGACTGCAAAATGTTGCTTTTTCAAAAAAAAAAAAAAAAATGTAAATAAGTGTTGGTCATCATTTTGTCTGCTTGTTGCAAGCTGCTCCCATGTTTTTCATTTGTATGTACAGGTATGTGTAATCTGTCTATAATAGTTGTTCCCAACCTTTTTGTAAAGTCTGACAATTTTACCGCGACCTGGAGGAGAAGGGGGGGGGGGGCGTAGATAATGCTAAGAGGGTACGTCCGTACGTGTATCTGTAGGCGTGTTAAAACATTTTATATCTTGAATAAAAATAGATTTCTTTCACCGTGATTGGCGTGACCAATGGCATAATAATAAACGGCTAATAAAAAATCGTTAAGACTCTGATAATGTGATAGTAAATAAAATGGAAATAATTAAATATTCCCTGTGCGCCAAGGTACTAATTGATCCGCGGACCGGTACCGGGGGTTGGGGACCACTGGGCTAGATCATAGAGAAGTGAGGATGTGATTGATCCTTTTTTGTTCTTTCATCGATGACAGGCGGCTCGAATTTCATGCTGGTTGCAAGCTGCCATCAGGTAGTACAGTACAGTAGCAGGAAACCTGTAAACTGCGGATGTAATAGCTTTGAACGCACAGTCCTGTCCGTCGAGTGCCCTCTGTGTGTCCGTGGATAGTCGGTATATGTCTAAAAAATGTGCCAAACTATTTTGCCGAGATGTTAATACCTGTCATTGTAGTTTGACGAATATAAGCATCAAGGCACTAAAGATTAAAAGTTAACCGTTTTGAGTAAAAGCTCTGATCTTTATCACATTTTCACATTCATGCCCTTCTCCCTTTCTCGATTTCCACACAGCTCACCATCAACCAAAACACAGACAGTAGTGAAGGGCTAAAAGAGTTCTTTATTTCATAGGTCCAATGGCCGATACTAAACTATTGCACATACAGTTCATGGTTTAGGGATTTGTACATGTACTATCAATTAAAAGTAAAAGGAAAAATAGAATGAAAAGATGTCTGGCGAATTGCAACAGCAGTGACCTCGTTAAAAAAAAAAAAAAAATGTTCTGATGTCGAATTGTTCGTATTTTTTTCATTCTGACTTTTTATCATTTGTTTAAAAATTATAATTCCCGGAAAACAAAATACATGGACATTTGTTGACATTAACAATTGCGTTTATGTTGATTTTTCATTTGCATGATACTGTTATTGTTCACTCACTCCATGTTCCCCAATCTTTGCCTAGATTCCTAGATTTCAAATAACTCTGCCTCATTCATAATGCAGAACCATTTGACTTTGGTTTCACCAAGTATCGCCTTGATCACTGTCATTTTTTGGACTATTGAGACAAGATGTTGCTTTACCTGAGACAATTTCACTAGTTCACAAATAATGTGTATTTGGATTGGTGCCCGTATCATGATACTATCTGCGTCAATTTCATTCTTTTTTCATTGAGCAGTGGAAGTGGGTGTTTAAAATAATTAATAGAATAACAACATCAGTACTTTGCATTTTTTATATACATATATTTTTCAAAATTACAGTCTGACTCTGAACCTTGTATAGTTCATTATGCAAACATGTAATGAAGAACACAAACTGAAGACAATTCTTGAGATAAAATATTAAATTAGAAACCTTATAGATTAGTTTGTGGACATATTTTTTTTTCTTTTTATTACTGTTTCCGGACCTAGTTTTATCAACTTAGAGCTTGGAGCAAAAAGGAAAAATAAAGAACAACACAACAAAAAACAAAAAGAAAGAAAGCAATAGTACTTACTACTAGTACTCGCTTGTTTATTCTGTGATAAAACGTCAGAAAGAAATGTACGAAAGGATTCTCGATTTGAACGCTATTACTATGATGAGCCCAGAATCTTCTTCTCTTGAGCTTCAGGGTGATTCACGTCATAGTCGCAGTCGAAGATAACAGATCACAAAATTGAGGGAAAAAAAATAAAAAAATCCCATATTTGTTTGGAGACGTAAAAAAAAAAAAAAAGAGTAATGATACTTATAAGCTAAATGAGATTATTATAATGCAATGCAATAAAACAAAAACAAAAACAAAAGAAAAACTGAAAGGATAAAAACAAACCAACCAACAAACCAAAGGAAAGAAACTGAAAACCACAAACAATTGGACTTAACTTCGAACGCACACTGTCACCTCTGCCACGTGACCATTAACAGTAACATCTTTTACCAGTGTCACAGTAATGTCTGTAGGCAACTTCTCTGAACTCTTGTTATTTTTTTTTTCTATGCATGAAGCATTTCAATCCTAAGTTTTGATTGAAAGTATAGCTTGTTGTTTGATCAGAAGAAACTTAGGCAATAACTACTGGATAATTATAAAGGAGAAATTAGAAATAAGCTTGTCAAACTATGTTTGTGTTCATAGATCATCATAAAAATAGGGTCTACATAATTTCAACACTTTTAGAAATATAGTTTTGTAATACAGCTTTAAAGATGCGATAATGATAATAAGGAAAAAAAAAAAAACATAGAAAGGAAAAAACTTCCCTCGGCCCCTCAAAACAAAACAAAACAAAACAAACAAACAAACAAAAAACGTATATGTGCGGGGCGGGGAGGGGGGGGGGCTGGGAGGAGGTTAGTATGAAACTGAAAAACTAGCCCAGTTTTGTTCATTATCAACATCACTACTATCTTACCATCAATTGAAATATCAACATCAAGTTCAAAAGCAACAAGACACTGTCTGTGGTGTGAAACGCACTTGATGTACAGTATCGAGGTGTGTTTGTTTGTGTTGGGGTTTAACGATACGTCAACCCAATTATGGCTATAATATTGTGTCAAACACGGTAAGATACGTTTACACGCCAAGAAGAAGAGAAGAAAGAAAGAGGGAGAGAAGACAGGAGCAATGAGGGAGAGAAGACATGTCTCCTCTGGAATGTGGAGGATGGCACTCCATGGGAGACATCTCACCGATGGCGGGCTTACACGGCCTGCAGGTGGGAGCTGAGAACCTACTTATTATATATTTTTGATAGACCTCGGGCTCCCCGCGGAGGGGTATCCAGGGTTATCAGCCCAATCGGCTCATAGTTTATGGTTAAATAACCATATCTTTCGCGAAAGTATAACGATTCAGTATAAAAAAAACAAAAAAACAACAACAGCAAAAAAACATACCAATAACGGCAGAAGCAAGTTAAAAAAACAACAACAACAACAACAAAACAAAAAAACTGCATATTCGATAATATTATAAACAACTTGGCAAATCTAAAGAATCAAATAACTGCTCTTATATGATGCACTAAAGAGACATGAACGACAATGACCGTCCCCTCCTCGCCCCCCTCCCCCCCCCCCCAGACACACACAAAAAAAAAAATACGATAACCACTTGTAATTACCTGATCCATATTAGTATTAATAAAAGGTCAAGGTCAACCTGTCAGGAACTGATCCTTTGCTTCACCGGTCTTTCCATTTCTTGTCATTTCCACTGTAATGGATTCAACTTTGTTCTGATCAACCGTCTTCCTCTTCTTTCCTAGAAGTCTCATGAGAATTTTCTCTACCTTTATGAAAGGAACTTCGAAAACCATTGAACAGAGGTATGACAATCCAAAGCCAGCCAAAAGAGTCCCAAGGAACAAGAACGTGACGGATACATTGGTCAACATTATTGGTCCTTTGTTAGCCAGGACCACAAAGAGCAGGAGTGGTTTGTGACAAAGATACATACAGTAACTCAAACGGCTCAAGGGTATCCATAATTGCCAAGAGAGGAATGCATTAACCGGACTAGCATTTCCAGTGATACAAGAGAAGAGCACCCAGGCAATGCATAGACCCCAAGCGGGCCTTGCTAAGGAGTTATACAATGCAGCCACGTGAAGTTTATAGGGTTCACCATTTACGTTATCATAGAGACCGTAAACGATGGACGCAGCCACAACAGATGCTGAAACCCAACCAATGAGACTGATTATCGGATGTAGTTTCAGTTGTCTGCCATTCAATAAGTAGCAAATATAACCTAAGAGCATGCCAACAATGAAAGGTCCCATGCGACAATAAGAAGCTATGTAGTAATCGTGGAACACGTTACCTTGTTCCTTGGCATTCTCAAAATGTCCTATTCCTGGGAGAAGATATCTTTGCATTGTCAGAATATAGGCTGTAATAGTTGTCACTAGAAAAAAGGCAAAGGCCACGAGATATCCAGCCCAGGGTTTGTAGAACAATGGTATAAAAATGAGAGGACTGACAATGTAGAAATGCATATCTACGGCCAGATACCACGTCCATATCAGACAGTTTTCATAACTGACGAAGTTTTGAATGTAAAGCAAATAGGCCCACCACGTCTTACTGCAATATGTTTCTGGCAGGTGAGACTGACTGTGTAAAGGTCCAAAGGTCCAGTAAGGTGAGGTAAACAGATAGATCGCTGAAATCAGGAAATAGGGAGGAGACAATCTAAAGTACCGGTGCACGTAAAAGCCTACCCAGCTGAATTTCTTATTCGTCAGCTCATTCAGAGACATGTATGCTACCAAACAACCGGCAAGCATGAAAAATGAATCTACAGCCAAGTTTGAAGACGGCACTACTTGGAATGCTTTTGCTTTAAGCATCTCCTTGATGGCTAGACCACCATTGTTGGCAATCTCCAAGGAAGAGCTGTACGAGTGTCCTAGCACTACCCAACTGATACTGAACACTCGAATACCATGTAAGCATCCAATATGACCCTTAGGTAAATGGGTATTCAACAGAGTTTCAGTATTGGACCACAATGAAAAAGAAAGAAAGAGTTTCAGAGTCAAGCTGGGTTCGTGGTTCATATTCTCTTTTCTCTTGTTTACAGTAAGTCTGGTGGTTTCCGAGACTATATTCTGTGAAGAGCATCCATTACAGTCAGTTTCATTACTTCCCCCATTTTCCAGGCTGTGGGTTTCATCATGAGCCCAACGCCGGGGCAGCTGCACCAACATCACGTCCAGAATAGTGCCGATGACAACCAACAGGAGGAGCACACTAACTATACATATTACTACCACCGCCTGCTGAGACAGGCTTACATCCTGACGACACTCCATCTCCGTGAAGGTAAAGAAAGTTATATTTGTCTCTGTCATTAGAAAATTGAGTAAGTCGAGAAGTTCACTGCTGGAACAAGAATTAGGAGCGCAGATGCCCCACTGACGGTTCACCATCTCACTCAAAGGTATGCTGAGATCAAATTTTGCAGAACAGTACTGGCCCTTGATTTCATTGGTCTCGTTATGCCCTTGGTCTTTCTTATAGGTCTCTGTAACGCTTTGGCATTCATCAAAATCGCCAGTGAACATGAGAGCACCTCTAAAAAGGCCAGAGCCTGGTTTACCCATAGAGTCCAACATTGTCAGAGCCCCGATTGTACTGTTGCCCATGTTGTGCATAATAGCTGATATATCTGCAAGACACTGACTGTGCTGTGTCGATCTCCCCGACATAAGAAGGTACTTTATGAAGGCTAGTTTTAAATGTTCACCAAGATCTGTCTGTGATATTCCTGCCAATAGTTCTTGAAAATAATGTCTCACGACATTCGTTCCAGAATGATGAATTTTCACAGAGTCCCCAAATTTCGAGTTGCCCTGGCAGTGGACGGTGTATGTACTGCACAGACTGACCAGAATGAATGTCCAGATAGATATCACTGACGACATGATGATTGATAGTTTTGTCTATTAACTGGGATGAGACGAATCACTAGTTTCGATATAATTTTCAAGCACTCTTGACTGCCACTGTCATTCGTTTCCAAGTTTATTCTTTTCGGATACGGGCTTATGAACTGAGGAAAAACAGTAATCAAATGAGTGTTTCAAATATCTAAATGATGTGAGATCCTCTCTTATTTGTTATTGTCCACTTTCGACAAAATTACATATACACGAGTCCTACACATTTATGCATGTATATGCTTCTCATTTCTGAGATTGGAGATTGGCAAAGACAATACCTATATCCCAGATTTACTCGAACTTCGTCTTTACTTTCAATAACATCTACATTTTGTATGGACATCCACGAGTGGTATGTTTGAGGTTTCCCTTGCCCATTCGTCCTCACTAAAACAGATAAATAAATTGACTGAACGACAGTTTAAACAGCGTTTACTTCCATTTTCGATTAAATCCTTGAATCTGCCATAATCCTGTTCTGCACATATTTCAAAACAAATACATGTTCCCACTCACACTGTGGTAATCATCAGGTGACACTACAGTAGAATGTATCAATACGTTTTGATAAACCCCACATGAGAGAAGTAACTTACCTCCGTATTCTTTGCCTGCTTGAACCAAATGGCAGAGGGTTGTCATCTGTATTTGATTGATATTTCATTCCCGTTGTTTCTAACCATTCATTGCCAGCTTGACTTCTTGCGGAGTCACCAAGCTCACAGCAGGTTGTAATATGTTACTAATCCGGGTGCAAATTTCGTGCAAAGGTTGTCATATTACAAATATATTCTAAAGCAGAATATATCTTATTAGCCATTTTTCTCTCTTTCACTCGTTCTCTTAATCTGTTTGTCTGTGTATCAAGCTGTCTCTGTCTCATCCTCGGTCTATCCGTCTGACCGCTTGTCTCTCTGTCTGTTTGTCCGCCTGCCGTTCCATCACTGAGTATATCTGTTATTTATTCACCTCATGTCTTAAAGAATAATTATTTTCTATGATTTTTTTTTTTTTATAAAACTGCAGTTTCATCAAGCTCTGTCCACAGTTTAAATCATTTTCACTTTATAAAATCTTTTCACAGTCATTTATTTATGCATTCTGTAATCGGCTTGGTTAACATTATAATATAAGGGAAAAAGGATACGAAGTCTGTCTATCCATATCTCTCTTTCTCTAAAAGTGCGTGTACTGAGAAAGAGAGAGAGAGAGAGAGAGAGAAAGAGAGAGAGAGAAGAAAGAGAAAGAGAATTTGTGAGTGAGAGATGCAAAGAGAGAATGTGACTGCAAGAGAGGGAGAAAAAAAAAGACAGAAAGGGAGGGGGAAAAGAGAGAGAGAGAGAGAAAGAGAGGGCCGGATAGGCGGAGGGTGGGAGGAAGCTGACACTATGGTCTAGAGATGAAGCAGAGAAAGCGAATAATAACAACAACAACAACGACGACGACAATAACACCAACAACGGTGTAAAAATAATAATAAAATTAAAAATAAGAATGTAAAAAAAAAAAACAAAAAGGAACAAAATCTCTCTCTCTTCCTATACTTGCCTATTTGTACACTGTGACATCTTGCTGCATGTAATTTCAAGAGCAAGATCTGTGTAGGTGATAACAATTAATTAATATTGAATAAACGGTTGTATGTGAACTGTTAAAAGATAGTAAAGGGAGCGCGTCTACAGTCCACAAAGCCTATTTGATTTCAACAGATGATTGCGAGACGTGTCATTTGAGATCGTATTTGAAATTCAGATACAATTTTGTCCAGACAGACTTTAATGCAACATTCTATAATCTAGTGTTCGACTATTTGTACCCATTAAACCAGGACACTATAAGAGGCACCTGGAGCAATAAGAGATTACGTGTTCTGAGGCAGTTAAGTGCAAGATGCGATGCCTCCTTTTACTCAGTTTTACGAGCCTTATTACCAACGTCCCACTTCACCCTTTATAAGATACGGCCCGTGGACAAAAGACCACACTCAACCCGATTTTGACTCAGTTTGACTGTTCTGATACCTATCACCCAAACATTTCTACGTGGCCTAGATCTTAGTTTCTTTCCTTGTAACTTCCATATTAGAGCGTTTCTAATAATGGTGCTGTGTGGCTTTTCTGTGTACTGAAGGACATGAAAAAAAAAAAAATAATAATAAACGTAAAGAACTCTATAATAGAACACTTTTTGTGCTTTTACAAAGGGTGGAGGTTTCATAATGAAAAATTCAAACCGGAGGAACCCTCAAGCAACTTTTCTATGGAGCCCTTCGTGATGTTACTGTGCTGTGATGAGGGGCACATAATCGTAAAGACTCCCCCCAAAAAAATTCCACCACTGACTGAAATTTGAACATGAGTGAGTATAACTGATGTTTTACATGTTTACATGTTTAACAAAAAAAAAAAAGGCACACAAAGAGAGAGGGAGAGGGAGAGGGAGGGAGAGAGAGAGAGAGAGAGAGAGAGAGAGAGAAAGAGAGAAAGGGAGAGAGAGAAAGAGAGAGAGACAGACAGACAGTCAGACAGAAAGACAGACAGACAAACAGACAGACAGATAGACAGGCAGACAGACAGACCGTGGCCTTCGTGAAGTAATGGCCTGACACATGCAGTCTGTGACGTCACTGTCGGCGGCAATAGACTCTCGCTGAGTAGCTCACTCGAAGTGGGGAGGTAGGTCTGTAACCTATTAATTATGCAGTATATTCTTCTATCTCCAAAATGTAAAGTTTTGTGGGGAGACATAGTGGCTCTGTGGTATGGTGTCTGCTCATGGAGAAAACAGGCCGAGATCGACTCAAGTGTCCTGCATCGGGGGATGGAAGGACACGAAGATCGAAGACTCCACATTTAAAAAAAAAAAGACAATTAGTTAAACAGTGGCTTTACAAGATTGGAATGCTTTGGTTTAAATAAGAACAAGTATAATCTCAGTTGAACCAAATCAAAGTGGTTTCAGCAATACAGGAACAAGAAAGATTTAAAAAATCACTTTTAAAAGTTTTCAATGAAACGAGTCAACAACAACGACAACAAAACAATAATGAACAATTATTGATGAAGAAATGAGAGAAAAGAAGGCCGTGTGTTTGTGAGAGAGAGGGAGATGGGAGGGAGAGGGGAAGACAGTGAAAGAGTAAGACGATGTATGAAGAAGAGGAGGGTGTGTAAAAGCGAGCGCGAAGAAAAGAATAAGAGACAACAAAGGGATGCCCTCCTGTATCCTATGATTAGATTCTTTGGATGAATGTCCTCACTTCCCTCATGTTTTTATCAGCTGATGCCTGGTCACTAAAGGTCTGAGAATAGTTATTGAGGAATCGATATTTGCTTCTGGCCTGCAATATTTCAAAATGATATCTTCAATAACTCGAGACTTGCCAAAGATTCCCTACTATGCAAGATATCTATTCTTCACTAAAAGCATGAAAATCAACAATTTTATCCTTTCTTATCCAAACACTGAAAGCTTCGTCGTTCCTTTGAACTAGTTCAAATCTTATATTTACCACATCCACACACGTAGATATCATCTAGATCTATGCGTGATAGACATCAGCTTACACTGCTAACACATTGGTGAGGCAATACAGCATATTATAAGAATAGAGCAAGTTGAAAAGAGTAAGAAAAACAATTCTATAGATTTAGATCCACATATAAGCAAGCACTTTCATAATCTCAGGGTATTCTCAGTCAGATCCACTGAAAAGCTTGGTGACTGGTGTGTTCGTGCAATAGATTTGGGCCTGGATCTCGAACTAGATTAGATTTAATCCAGTTAAAAGCAAAGAGTTCGGAACAAATCTATGTAACTGCCCAAGCACATGAATGTAAACGAAGAACAATGCTGCATAACAAATCCATGAAGTAAGATATCCACAAAAACACTGTCATATTAGGGATAAAAACAGATCCAGGCGAAACATCCAACATGTCTAGTGTACACACATCGTCGAATCAACCCCTCCTTCCACATCCCACTCCCCTGGCGGTGACGTCACACGCTGAGTTTTCCTCAGTGCGTCAGACCATTACCTTCTCAAAGGCTTCAATCCAAAACTTAAACTCACAAACCTTTTGCCTGACCAGCAATCACCTAACTGCACAACCACAGCCCCCCCCCAGTAGATTCTAACACAGTACAATCCATATGACTCAATGAGGCATTCTCAAAAATTGTCCATCTAAATGGGGACCATGGTAGTGTCACGAGTTCTCAGTGTTGAGTAGATGTAGTCGTGACTTATAAGTGGCAATCAGGCGGTAGATGTGGACGAGACTCACACAATAGCGGTGAAATGAAAACAAGAGTCCTCTAAGTCGAATTATAACACAGAATTTAATCCAGATGATCGGCTATATTACACTGTATACACAATAAACACAGGCGCAGAACAAGCATAGGGCAGCCACTGTCTAAAGCTCGTGCGTACCGCACTCGTTGAACTCTACTCAAGACAAGTCTCAGTGCGTTGCAGTCCAGACCTCCTTCTTCACTCACCCTATTTATACTGACACCAGCCATCGAGAAATTCCCTTCTAGTACTTTCTCAACACGACTGGTGTGTCA
>JBCAUA010067139.1:0-11127 GCA_038406235.1 Peronia verruculata
TCTCCAGGTTGTTCGTGGTCTACCCCTATTTCTCTGTCCCTGTGGGTTCCACTGAAGTGCATGCCTGGTAGTGCTGCCGCATAGCCTCCTAAGAGTGAGTGTTTGTACCTTCCTACTAAAATTAGGCGGGGATTTCCAGCCGTTGGCTTGGTCGGAACAAATCTTTTATGAAACATATTTCTGTTTAGATATTTGCAGATTAGTGGAAGGTCGTGTAAATGTGTTTTCTTGGGCATACGAATTGGAGTCAGATTAGAAACAAAGTTAGTTATATGATATTTTTATACTGCCACCACTCAGGTAATGATTCAGTATGAAGAACGCTTTCTTCCTTTTGTTTTTTTCTTTCTATTTTCTTTCTTTCTTTCTTTCTTTCTTTCTCCTTTTCTTTCTTTCTTTCTTTTGTTTTTTCTTCTTCTTTCTTTTTAATAAAAAAAAGAAGAAAAAGAAAAACAAAAACAAATCTAAACAAAAGAAAGAAAAACATGTGTGATCGAGTTATAATCACCGGCTATTAAAAACAGCTTGATTAATTAACATCAGAAATCAAATAACAGTTGAAAGTCCATGAAAATGTATGGAATTACGCAAACTGGACAGTATGACTGCTCGGAAAACGGGAATGCTAAAACCTTGTTGCAATGCTGGATAGATTCTATTTAATATAAAAACGCTGAGTTAGACCAACTAATAAAATAGTTAAATAAATGAATTTTACAATTTTTAGTTAAATAAATGAATTTTGAAAAAGGTAATCTTAATGTATATATTCAAATCCTAGAGCATTTTTCTTCAGAACGTAGCCTAACCTACTCTGTTAGGACTAAGAAAATGAATTGGTGTTAAAACAGACCTGTTGTTTAGACACTCTCCTCCCTATCCCCTCCACCATTAACTATGATTATAATGTTAAATTTCACATAATTAAACAGTTCTGAGGAAAACCTATAAAAAAAAACGTTCTGAAATTAAATGCTAATCACTGTTAAAAAAATTTTGCTAGTGTAATAACGTCTCTCGGGAATAAAACATCGGCAAAAGTTAATCTAATAAATGAAAAGGAAGAGGAGAAGACGAAGAAGAAAAAGAAGAAGAAAAAGAAGAAGAAGAAAAATAGGAAGAAGAAGAAGAAGAAAAAGAAGAAGAAGAAGAAAAGAAGATGATGATGAAGAAGAAGAAGACAAAGAAGAAGAAGAAGAAAAAGAAAAAAAAGAAGAAAAAGAAAAAGAAGAACAAGACGAAGAAGAAGAAGAAAAAGAAGAAGAAGAAGAAAAAGAAGAAGAAAACAAAACAAAACAAAATAAAATAGTTCAGAATATTTTAACAAATCAAATAAAAATAGAATTACTAAAAACAACAAGAAAAAAAAATCAAATTGAAATCTATTGGCCTATGGGTAACTTGTGCGCCACGCTGTTCAAGAGGTAGAGGGTGTTGAAGATGCGTTAGATCTGTTAAGAGCAGTGAAAACTAGCAAAAATAGGAATTCCTTTATCATGTCTGCGATCTTAAATATTTCTGTGCACATAGGTGGGTGGAAGAAAGTGGCATTGATAAATGAGATCTTTCCTCTCAGAGTGCGTTCAATGACAGGTGTAGACGTGTGAAACTCGTTGATGAATGAGTAAGGTCAAACGCATTAGCTCACACTGAAAGTATCTGAAGACTCCAGTGGAAAAACCAGATAAGTCACATTTTCTATATGGGGAGAAAAACGGAGTTTAAAAGTCTATAGTTTTTTTACTCTATACCCTTTCAAAGACTCTCTTTTTAGCGGAACTTTATCTCGGTTTTCAGAATTATTGTTCTGGTTGACAAATCTTAGCAGTGTGCTTTATAACTTCGGGGCAATAGCTCATTTTTCGTATCTTGTCTGTTATTTATCCAATGAAGTCTTCATTTGTAAGTGAGCAAGGAAGGTTAAGAAGCAGGGTAATTGTTAGGAAAGAGGCATAGATAGGCCTAAGTCTATGAGAAGGTTGGGCAAAGTAAATGAAAATGGAATACAGAGAGAAAGGTAATAAACAGATAAAATAACCCAAAAATGACGACAGCAACAACAATAACAAACAGCAACAACAACATAAACAAACAACAACAAAACAAAAACAAACAAATAATCAAACAAAAAAAGAGAGCCAATAAAAGGCACATGAATAAAACAAAAATAGAACAACAGATAAAAGTTGGACGGATGGATGAATGGATGGATGGTGGATAGATGGATGCATGGATGGATGGATGAATGAATGGATGCATGGATGTGGAAGAATGGATAGGTAAACAGATGAATAAATGGATGGATGGATGGACAGATATATAGACTGATGGATGGTTGGATGGATGGATGGATGGATGGATGGATGGATGGATGGACGGGTGGCTGAATGAATAGATGTATGGGTGAACGGATGTGAACCGATGAATGAACGGATAGATGGATAAATTGATAGCTGGAGGGCAAAGATGGATGGCATAGATGGATGGATGGATGGATGGATGGATGGACGGACGGATGGATGGATGGATGGGTGGGTGAGTGGTTGGCTGTATAGGAGGAGAGAAAGACAGAAAGAGAGAGAGAGAGGGAGAGAGATCCAAAATAAACAATGTGGTAGACAGGAAATCGAAAATGTGAAAAGGCGAGACGAGACAGGGATTAAACATAACAAACAAAAATATAGAATGAACAGATCGATAAGCATGACAACAAATAGAACTAAAAACTCACCTTCTTCGTGTAACTTCAGTAACACTCTGTCCACCTGTTTGACCCACTGAGACCGCCTGGGAAAGGCCACACCATAGCCCGTCTCTGCGATTCTCTTGCCCACAGTCTTTAGTTTGCATTTGGGGTCTTTGCCCACCTCGTACTCCAGAGTGGTTGAATCGTAGATAAAGGCTTGGATCTCCCTGGAAAATGTCAAGCAAGTCACTATAGTCTTAATTCTTTTTCGACTCTTCTGTCGACTGTCTTAGACTCTACTATTCAAGCATATTCTTCAGAAAAATCATCATCATCATTAAGTTGCCTTGTCCGGAACAGACATTGGTGATCATGGTTCTCCATTCGGATCTATTATCAGTTGTCTCTCTCTCTCTCTTATAGTTTCGATTAGTGATCTTTTCAGATCTGAGTCTTTCAGCACTGACTCATTCGACTCATTCAGAAAAATCACAGGCTAAAAACTATTTTTAATCTGGTTGATGAAAAATGTGATCCTCAAGAAAACATCAGAGCGAGTTTGGGAGTCGTGGATTTTGGCTTGGATTTCGCTAGGAAATAGTGGAATATGACAAAAACTTTAACCCTTCTATCGCTCTATATCTGAGACACTTGAATATTGCTCTGAAAAAGGTGACCATATCCAATTAAAGAGAATTGTTTCTTCGGGGTATGCATTTTCCAAAAAAAAAAAAAAATTAATAATAATAATAAATAAATAAATAAATAAATAAAATAATAATAATAATAATAATAATAATAAAAATAAATAAATAAATAAAATAATAATGATAATAATAAATAAAGAAAGAAAAAGTATTGTCTGATTTGGTAAGAAACAAGGAATAAGAATGTGAAAAAAAAAAACCCTTAGAAGTCAATATCTCTATATAAAAGACTACTACTACAACGTAATTGGAAAAGTATCCAACGATCAGAATTGCGTAGACGTTACTGTACTTGGCGTTTAGAATAAGTGAGAAATGAACTTTTAAATTAATTGAAGATTTTAAATGATTGATATAATATGTTTGAAGAAATATGCTCTCGTATATGAAATTTGGTTTTTACTCAAAATATTCAATTTTGGGGTTTTGTTTTCTTTTAAAAGTTCGGTCAATGCTGAATATAGAAATGGTATTAAAAGGTTGATATGTCCATTCTAAAATGTCGGGAGAATGGTCAAGCAAAGATTGACCTGCCCCTCTGTCATCCAGGCTCTTGCTCATTTGGGGCTCTTTACCCAGTGATAGATCATTACAATTTCGCTGGAAACGGGCAAATTGGGAATAGGAGACTTTATTATGATCTCCTTCACTAATATCGGGAGTCCCAGTGTCAGGGCTGGACACTGACTGGCCATATGAGGCGCTGACCACACTGAATATCTGTGAAAACGTTCAATGTTCAAGCAAATCGGTTGGAAAATGTAGAAAGCCTAAATAAAGTAAAGTTACGCGATATAGAGTTGTACAATTCAAGATGACGGCCGATGCCATGACAACCATGAGTGATTTCGATTTTTTTTTTTCGATTGTTTTCCTCTAATTTGACCATGCCGAATTCGATGGTAATGGTTAAATCATCTCTCGGCAGGCGGTTTCAAAAATGACTTCCAGGACCCGCCCCCTCCGCCTTAACAAAATAATAGCCACTAATCTATTAACACAAAAAGACCACACATTAATTTGTTATCGTAATTCTAGAATAACTGTCGGAAGATGTGTATGCTTGTTAAAAAAAAATTAATAATTCCAACCTATAGGGTTTTGGGCACACGTCATAGCAACTTACTGAGATTTCAGCGATTTGATGGCACTCTTGACATCCTTCTGGGCGTACATCTTCATGTAAGAATGGATCTCCTTGTAGTTGTCCAGTATGTTCAAGTCAGTGGAAGAGTTGGCAATGGTAGCGAACTTGAAAGGTGGTTGTCGATGATGGGGATTCTTCAACTGTTAGAGGGGTAAAGTAAAGTAAACAGTAAAAGTACTATCCCTTGAACCCCAAGAGGGAAAATTGGCTTGGCCAATTCAGAACGCGTCGCCGCAGTGCAGCGCCACTGTACGTCCCCCAATATACATCTGGTATACAGATGGGTGGGCTGAGAAAAATTGTGTGTTAAGTATCTTTCCTAAGGATACAACATCCACCCGTTGCGATTCGAATCATCGACCTCTGCTTCCAAAGGCCGCACACAAATCACTGAGCTAACACGCCACTCAGAAGATAGAGCTTAATATTTCATATTCCACTATGCAAAAATCTGGAATTACACTGGAAATGTTTGTACTCCCTGCTTAAAATAGAACACTCACTGATATTTGTTACCACTCCACCACGAGATCCGAGAACAACTGTCACCGGTCCCATTCACTTTTTTATGTTATTTTTTTCTATGTCAGTTACAGTACACAATTTGGAGTGTTTGTGCTCCCCCTACTAAAATTAGACGGGGATTTCCAGCCTTTCGCATGGTCGGAACAAATCTATTGTTAAATTTAAATTCTTCATAGCCTTACACAAAATATCGTGAATGTCAGGACCGAGGCTGCCAATCTCTGGCTGACCTCAAACAATCTTACAAATAAGAAAGAAAATGTCTTTAGATTCAAATAGGGGGAAAGAGGGAAAGAAAGGGAGTGGGCTGGGGGGGGGGGCGCAAAGCAGAATCGGATGTGCCAAACTTGAAGGTTCACTGATTGCAAATATAGCTAGATTTGTTGATAGGCTGATTGTAATCATCGGAACAAACCGGGATCACAGTATATTATCACTAGTGGACTGCTGCAAGCAATGGTAATCTCATTTCAAAAACTTCTTTCCTTGATGCTTTTGGGTCGATACACTATCATAGTAGTTTCGTCAGTGGCAAAAATAAACATCAATTTTGCCAGACAAGAATATTATTTCCGAAAGCAAAGTTAAACTTTTGTCTACTCTGGCACTCTTCTCTAAACATTTTATTTTCCAGCATATGACTCCAAGTCACAGTTTCCTCATAAAAACCAATATTCTAAACATTTATCTGATTCTTGTTAGTATAAAGACCTGTCTAGCAAAATGTATTGCAATATTTTTTTTTTTCCAATCAAGACCGGGCTATCGGTGCATCTTCCTGACCTTCTTCCTAAATATCTATATTATAAAATTGCAAAAAAAAAAAAAAAACCCACAGTAGGCTTATGCTTGAAAACTGCTGAACGGGTCCATACCACATTGGTACACAACATTGTTACATATGGATCTGTGTTTCTATGTACATTAACCCCCCCCCCCCCCAAAAAAAAAAGCTTATTATTCTAAAAATGTGATAATAATTGAATAACAAACTCTCGAGGCTACTTGATCCGAATTGTATGTTCGATAGTACGTTCAAAACACGTTTCTTTGAGTAACATTCAGTTCAATCAACCAAAATATCAACCCGAAGTGCGCACGCTGGCTATACACTTTAAGTCCAACTGTTATATTAAATGAAATCTCTCACGGAGGCCGTGGGGTTCCTTCCAGTAATGATATAAAAGTACAAAATCTAAATAAACATCATAGACCGATATAGCAACATTGTGTCAAAGGGAGGCCAGAGACATACAGCTTACCCTCCAATCCTGAATACCACTGAGGTCGTAGTAATCATCCTTGGTGATCATGAAGGCAGCCAGGTTGGCGGTGTAAGAGGCACAGAAGACCACAGCAAAGAGCGCCCAGATGTTGGCTAGGAAGCGGCTAGCACAGCCCCTGGGCTGGTCAGTGGAGACGCTGGCGCCGAACAGCATGGCCCAAATCAGCCAGAAAGACCGGAACAGCGAGAATTTGTGGACTGCATAGATTAGACAAGTTAAAAATTAGCGTGGGTAAAATCTCAGGATCAGGGCTGTTAATACATTAGAACATTAGGAATTAACGTGTGTAGAATCTCAGATTCAAGACTGTTTGAAAATTACATGTAAGCTTGCATAAGATCTCAGACTTAACGAGTGCTTGAAAATTAGTATTAGGCTTAAGCATTATGTAAATTCCAGACCTATGACCATGAAAATATTAAACTTTTCCTTGTATGTTACCTCAAATTGAAGCATTTCAGAAAATTACCAATTGGTTAGTATGTGTATAAAAATTCAGACCCAACACTGTTAAAATAATAGGATATACTTATGAAGAATCTCAAATCTAGTACAGTACGAAGAAAATCAACATTTTGGCCTGAATGTTATATGGAGACTCAAATCTAGTACTATTACAAAATTAGTCCAGACTTGATTCTCTCGCGTCCGTGTAGTGAAGGAACCTTTCAGTCGATTAAAAATTGCAAATATGGCCAATATTTAAATCATATATTTGGAAACGCTTACCACTCAGAGGCGTCTTCCCTTGGTCTAGGCCATAGGGACTCAGCCATTCAAAGATGAAAATAGACGCTCCAGTGGCGTGGACACTGAAGACCAAGATAAGGCTCCAAGAGGGATAATCGTAAGGTTCTGAAATGCAGAGGAAGAGAAATTATCAAACTAAGACATTCATAGAAGAATAAATCTGGATTTAAAAAAAATCCGACAACATTTGACACTACTGACATAAAGTTAAAAAGTAAGGTAAAATAGAAATAAAAGTACCATCCCTTGACCCCTAAGAGGGGAAACTGGCTTGGCCATTTCAGAAAGCGTCGCCGCAGTGCGGCGCCACTGTACTTCCCTCGATATACACCAGGTACCCGTTTTACAGATGGGTGGGCTGAGGAAAATGGTGGGTAAAGTATCTTTCCTAAGTATACAGCATGCAGCCGTTGCGATTCGAACCACCGACCTCTGCTTCCAAAGGCCGCAGCACAAATCACTGAGCTAACACGTCTATCTATACGTCTCTATGCCAGTCTGTCTTCTAGTCATACTTAATCCATTTTGGAAGTTTCTCATTTCTCCTGTTTCCTTCTCTCTACCTCTCTTATATATCTCTTTCTCTACTGTCCTCGTTTCTCATTTACTGTATCCCATTCCACACTCCCATACTGTTTCATCTCTCACTGTATTCGTCTCTATCTCTTTACTTTTTGTCGCCTCTCTCCTTCTTTTTTCTCTATCCTTCTCTCACTCCTTCACTCCTCTCTCTCTCTCTCATTTTCATCCTCACTCCGGCAAGTGGCCCACATACGTTATGGAAAGGGACAAGAGAGAAGAGAGAAAGACCACATGAAGTGTGGCTGCTGACATTGGCCAAGATTTTGGCCCATTCATATGATCTAACTCCTCTCTTCCAAGGAGAGATACCACCGATCCTTATGACTTGCTTTCATTGTGTGTTGTGTATGAAGGGTCAACACAGAAGACACAGATATGCTGAAGAGCTGGTCTCTTTCAATAACGGCGTTCGCAGTGAGAACCGATGGAGATATCGTTGTGGGAAAAAATAACAAGAGTTGTGAGTTTCTTGATTCTTATCCCTCCTCGGTCGTTGTTGACTTCTGAGTTCATTAGGCATGTGTCGGTCTGCCCGTCCTTCTATCGATTCATCAGTTCGTCTGTCCGTCTATTCGTCCGTCCGTCCGTCCGTCCGTCCATCCAGCCAGCCATCCCTCCCTAACTCCCTCCCTCCCTCTTCCAATCCATCTATCTACTCATCACTCATTTTATCATATCATCTCCTCCCAGCCTTGTCTCGCATTACCTCATAATATCTTATCAGTATATCTCAGTCACTCTTATCTTATCTCATATCTGTCTCTATTTCGCTTAGTTTTTTATTCTTAGCCCCGTGTTTCAGGGGCCGTGGTGGTGGTTTCCTCAAGGGCCTCTCGCCTACCCGCTCGTCCATCCGTCTGTCCATCCATCCATCCATCCATCCATCCATCCATCCATCCATTCACCCACCCATCCATCCATCCATTGATTTATTGATTCATCCATCATTCCTTTCATTCGACAATCTATCCATTCATCGTTTGAGTCTGTCTCCCTCTCACCCATTCATTCCTTTTCTCTTCCACTCTTCGTCCATCTTTCCATCTTTCCCATGTCCTATTCATCCATCCCGTGCTAGAGATACCAGTGTCAATCTAACACCAGGGATTCCAAGACAGTGTAATTACCAACTATCCTGTTCTCATGGTTACAGCACTGAGCTGCTACCTACCCAGGAAGGCAGTGGGCGAGATGGCCCCCTCTCTAATGGCCACGATGATGGTGATACCAGTCTGAAGGAACGGAATGGAGAAATCCACTGCCATTGACCTCTCTTCAGTGATAGAGATGGCGCCCATTGCCATGTCGGCCTCATTATGGACGAGCATACCGAGCATACCATTCCACTCTGTCACGTTTTGCTGTGAAGACTGAAGAAAAAGCCCACAAGGTTATTGGATTTTATCAGCCTATATCTGCTCTATGCAAATGTTTGGGTTGGCTACAATTCTGCCATGACAAGTCCCCCAGGTTTTATGTCAATTCTGCCTCCAGTTCATTTTTTTTTCTAATATTGACACACTATGAGATTTAAACTCTGTCTGTCTGTCAGTCTGTTTGTCTGTCTGTCGGTCGGTTGGTCTGTCTTCTCGCCTAAAAGTCTGTCTGTCTTGTCTGCTTATCGGTCTACATGTATACCTATTTATTCATCTGTCGGTCAATCCGACTGCCCGTCTATCTGTTTGCTTCTGTTCTGTCTGTCTGTCTTTCTGTCTGCCTGCATATTTGTCTGTGTAACTAAGCTTAATATATTTCTTTAGCCTTCCTAATCCTTTATTTGCTTGGTCCTTTTCCCCAGTCTATTGAGACATTACATTTTGCAATAAAGAAACACTATTCCGTACACAGAAAAAGCTGCTTCTTACTTTTTCCTAAATCCATTCTCCACAAATTTCAGGAACACTCTTTTGAAAACATCTGACGACGTCTCGATATCACTTAGCCACACAAGGTTAACATAACCTACATTATGTGGTGCAAAGAGTATATAAATACACAAACTCATATATAGAAAAACACTCCAAAATATGGAAACATCACACAGATTAAATTACAAAAAAATCCATAAAAATATTTGAAAAACTATATGCAAGTTCCTATTCTCCTGTTTTGAGTATCCTTCCAAATGGAGCGAAAGGCTTTTAAGGAAAGATCTACAAATAGGTTTACAGAGCCGATGATAAATTTCATGCTAAAATCAAAGAGACTTCGCCATGAATACTTGATGATGTTGGGTCGTGTCGCTAAAATCTGTGTGCATTTCCAGGCATATATACATACACACATACCCGCCTATATGTGAATATGCGTAAATGTTTGTTTCTTGTCCATTCGAAACGAATTCGACATGGTTTCTTTTTTAAGCCTTCCAATCCTAAAAAAACAGTAGGACTATCTCGGGTTTTAGAAGTTGCCAATTTTTGTTGAGAAATTTTGAGGGTAGAAATTTGGAATTTAGAAATTTTGCCCCCACAGCGACACTCAGCCTACTCTTCCATCGATTTTGGACTGCCAAGGATTCTTTAACGTGCGTAATGTACACTCGGGACCTCCGAAATATGTTCGCCCTTATCCAAGAAGGCTAGATGTCGGGCTTCCCAACCCACAGGAAACCAGGGGGCCGTTGAGTCACTTTAAAAATGCGGGTTTTCGATCTTCGTGTCCTGTTATCCCCCGATGCAGAACCTGCGAGTCGATCCCCGCCTGTTTTCTCCATGAGCAGACACCACATCCACTGAGCCACTGCGTCCCCGCTATGGTTTTTTTCGAAATGCGTTTTTCTTACGTACCGAAAAAAAAAAAGAGAAGAAGAAAACAAAAAGGTCTCAATAATCACAATAATTTCTATCTCTGTCTAGGTATCCACAGAACTAGGGAAATAGTTGCTATGGAAAATTCAAGAGAAGAGCAAGCTCTTTGCGATGCTGTTGTTACAAGAACTGAACACTCTGGCCTGAAATTTTTCATCTGATTGATTGAGAAAGGGAGGCCCAAGTGGTTTGTTCATGTTCATTAGAATCCTAGCTTATCAACCAGCAGCAAAAGATCAACTGTTTAATGAAGAAAATTTCGGTTCAGTGGCGATACAATGTGACCGGGAAAACACAGCTTGAGGCAACTGTAAGATCCTATACCGGTGTAAAACATCGAAATCCCAAACAAGCTGTTAGATCAAAGATTGATAATACTGTACATCATTCTCCCGATGTCTTCCTCGAAACAAAGAGATTAAAAAAAAAAAACGAAGAGGAAGACGAGGACGATCATGATATGAAGAAGGAGAAGAAGAAGGAAAATACGGGGATGAAGAGAGGAGGAAGAAGGAATTTTCAGGAGCGGGAGAAAAGCCCTTATATCTGTACAGAACACTCACTGTGAATTTTTCACATAAATACATGAACGTAATTTTAAAACTAAACAGGCAAGGCGACGGTTGGTGGGGGG
>JBCAUA010067150.1:0-11127 GCA_038406235.1 Peronia verruculata
CCCCCCCCCCCCCCCCCCCCCCCCCCCCCCCCCCCCCCCCCCCCCCCCCCCCCCTCCCTTATCATGGATGGTAGGACATGAAAATCGAAAACCTGCAATTTTTCAGTGATTGAACGGTCCCCTGACTTCCAGTGGGTAGGGAAGTCCGAAGTTTAGTCTTCTCGAATAAGGGCGAATATACATGTATGTCCGAGGTCCCGTATGTACTTTACGCACGTTAAAGAACCTTTGATAAAAGAGCGCCGCTGTCCGGGCAAAATCTCCAAATTCCAAATATCTACCCACAAAAATTTTCTGCAAAAACAGGTCCTCTTTGAAAGCCTTTGAAAAGCTTAAGAAGAAAATAATAATTTGTATGCATATTATTATACTTATTATGTTAAGTACATGTATACGCATACTTTATGCGTGTTTCTAACAAATGTACTTATAAAACATTCATTGATTCTCGTCATGCATTCATTTAGCGGACTCTTCCTTCATTGATCTTGGCCAATACAGCATTTATTTCATGGCCGTTTTGTTATTATTATCATTATTATTTTAAGTGTGTACATATCTTTCGGTCTTTTACAGAAAGAATAACACCATTATAACCTATTTTCAACATAGTATGCATGATCGATCATTAAGCTATATGGTGACCAAGCTTCTGAAACTAATAACATTCATCCATTGTAACGCATGCATAGAAATGAAAATATGTATTTAATTTCTATTACGCCGTATATTACATTCACATTATTACGTATTTCAGAAATACCCCCATAGATCTCATCATAACAGAGGGGAGGCAAGCCGAAGTGAGCAGTCAGTTAGATGATTTGGGGCCATAAAGTATTTCTATTTGTTAGGATTATAAATAATAGGATTTGTGAAACAAACAAGGAAGCTGCTGTGTGAATTCCTTCAACCTACCTGAAAGGACCAAATCCCAGTGAAAATATGTCCCCCATAATATCTTGAACATAACTGGGGTATCTAAAACTGGTGCCATGGAGACCATCTCTGCGGCCCACTTCAGCTCCTGGAAAAGGGGGAAATTGACCGAGGAGAACATAATATTATAAGCACCGCAGAATTCCATTTCCTATTCATATTGTCTGGCTTCTAGAGTTAGGCCTACAGCTATTTTTGTTTTAATTAAATTGTTTCTTATTTGTCTTATCTGAACTAGGTAAAAACTAATTGATTTTTTAAAAAGTAATAACAAAGTAATAATCAATAATAATAATGATTGATAATAATAACAATCTATAATAAATAATACGACTAGGCAGAAAATTGAAACATGTTATGTGCAGAAACTCTGCATACAAAAATCGTGACACTTTATAAACAGCCTAAACATCTAATGCGGATTTATCGTATTGGTTCATAAACATTGTCAGATCACACTGTGAATTTAGTTATTAAGCTTACATCTGATTTTGATTCATCAAAACTTAAAATTGGCCATTACATCAGCAATGGGTAAAACAAAAATATGAATCGGAGGTAATTGTGCTGTGAAATAGTGGAAGTACGCCAGGCGCTCTCCTACGTCATTAAACCAGTAACACCATTCATTAGTATTATTATTTAGATGGCATTTAGGTTCAATAGGCTATGAATCTGTCAATCGTAGTGAACGGTTGTAGTCATATATTTCCTACCCAACGTAACAGGGTCAAGTCAAGAAGTGATGCAAACTTGTGACCGAGGTAAGGCCAAGGTCATGGGTAGATTCAATTTCCCGAAATACTGGTGAACCTTATTGTCATAGCCCATCTAAAGTGTTTCAGGCTTGGTCTCGTGGCCGAGACAACATTGCCCGTGCATGGGTTTGTATATGGTGTGGAAAGCACAATGTTTGAATGCTCATCATTTATCAAAAAATTGCTTTCCATGCTCAAAGTATAGCCTATACATATGAGCGACAGTCTTTTTTAAAGAGATACTGCACACCTTTGTACTGATGGTTACTGTCTGGAGAGAAAGAGAAAAGGAGACAGGGAGAGGGACAAAGGAAAAGAGGTGACAGGCGGCCGACGGAGTACATCAAATAACGTTTATTGTATTGATGCGTGGCAGTAAGGTAACGACAGGTGTGCTCGATGCGGGTGTGTTTGTTTACCTGTGCGTGAGTTTGTTCTGAGGATATAGGGGTGGGGCAGACAATTTTTTTCTACCCTGATGAAAGAAATATTATAAGAGTGCGCTGGTGTCAGTCGACAGTCCCGACCGTTTTCAAGTAACATGTACTTACGAAAACATGTTTTACAAGGCACTTAATGCCTGTGTCTTTCATCTATAATCTACATCAAAGTCACAAAAGGCTTATATACTCAAAGACTTGCTGAATGTATCCCTATGGAATTTGGCACATTGAATTGTTGTATAAAGAGTTTTGTTGTATAAACCTAAAAAAAAAAAAAAAAACTTATTGTGCTTGACGTTATTCTAAAAAGAGCGATAATAATTGACTGGTACATTGACGAGGTCTGATCCGAATTGTCTCTTGATAGAATGACCTTCTATGCTACCGGTATTGTTCTTCCGCTTCCGCTCGAAGAGCATCCAAAGCAACAAATACGTTTTGGTTAAGTAACGTTCCTTTCAAACTACGAACATCTGCCGGCATGCCATAATACTCTGAGTCGCGGGGCGATAACAGTTTGAGCCAGTTTGACCTATTTTTATAAGATTCCTCATAAGTGAAGAAAATAGTTACTAAAAACGTGGTACAGTTATTATCAATTTGAGTAGCGTTGTTTGAAACAGATGTAGAGTTGTGGTAAAACTAAGAGAGAACCCAAGGCCTTCCACAGTCCTAACTTTTTTATTTGGTTTTCAAAATTTTGTAACTTCTTCTTCAACACCGACGTGTTCTTGATTAGATAAGCCCTGTTTGTGCTCCCGATAAGACGAGACCCACCAGGTATGGGGGAATCTGAAAGTCAAACAAATAATTATTGGTTTTCAAATTCTGTCAGATTACGCTGTGAAGTTAGTGCTTGCACCTCTTTGGATAAGGGTAAACTTTTTTTTTATACACCCTTTTGGCAAAAATAGACAAAACAAAAATAGAATCAGCTGCACGATGCGCCAATTACTGTTTCAAGAGTATAGATTTACATGGAGAGTTGGAGCTGCTAATTTACCAAAATCTAGCCTATAAGTATATAAGGGAGAAATTGGAGAAAGATGAAGGTAGACAAAGAAGTGTGTCTGTGGAGAGAGGGAAGGGAAGAAGAGAGACAGAAAGAGAAGGGTGAGGGTTGGGGGATTGGCATTGGGAGGTTGGGGAACAGGATGGAGGAGGAGTATAGCTGATGTGTGCTCAATTAGGCCGTTGGTTGGGGAATCGGATGTAAAAGTAAAACAAAAACACGATATTATATAATATACCCCCCCCCCCCCCAATTTACTGTGATAACTCAGTGTTGGAGTTTATAGTGCTCAGTGCCAAAGTTTGAGCAGTGATGATATATAACAGCCTTTTTGCTTCTATCACTTCTTTTGATTCGTCCAGTTTACTGGGTGCTCATTTTGAAGCATGCATGGATTTAAATATTATTATAATTTATAAAATTGCAAGCAGGAGGTACTACTTACAGCTATTTTCCTAAAAACTGGAATTTCTCACTTAACTCTGACATACTCTTGATTAAATAATCCCCGTTTGTACTTGCGAATTCTTATAAAGACAACTGTAGTCTAATGCTGATAATAATAACAAGTGGATTTTCCTTATGCTATATAATTTGTTTACCGATGGATGGGGAGAAATCGGAAAAAGTGGAGACTTTCAAATACTTGCAGCCCATTATCATCAAGGACCACGGATCAGCAAACTAAATAAGGGCTAAAATTAGTTCGTGATTGGCACAGCTGAGATGACAAATCACGGTCATACCTGGAAAAACAAAGACATCAATCCCTAAAGCAAAATTAACTCCTACTATTCATTCAGGTCATTTGTGGTTTCCATTCTGTGTAAACAATGTGAAAGCTGAATCTTGTGTGCGGATATTAGCAGAAAGCTCTAAGATTTGGATTCACGCTCCTGGGTATCCATCATATTGAACTATGAATTAGTTGGACCCATTATCAAACACATAGTATTTCCTATAATTTCATATACCGCAAACAGAACACCCAGAGCAATGGAAGATCACTGAGTGCTACACTGGCATCCTAACAGCTTCTGCAATGGGAATGACGATGGTGGCTGTTTTTTGTTAATATTATGATTATTTTTTTTAATTGCATCATAATTGAACTGATTTTCGGGATTCTATTAATATGACTTGTTTTTAGTTACTCCCAGCAAGGACAGTCCAGTTCCTACATCACTCTTTTATCTCCGTTAAAACGTTTAATTTTATCAAGAAATGTATTACCTGCTCTACTTGCCTCCAAGAGAAAGGCGTTACCGTAGTCAAAGAAGAACATTCCCCGAGACGTCAGCTTGTTGATAGCCTTCACCTGACGGCACAGGCTTTACAAGAAACGTTGGATGGATTAATGGATTAGCAAATGAAACGATGAATGGGTGGGTGGACAGATTCAAAACAAAATAATTTCAAGTATTTTTCACTTTTTTAGACAGAAAATCAAGCGAATCCACTTTTAACCACATCAGTAACAAGAACAACAAAAATAATAACAAGAAACGATTCAAAAGAGCTGTAACTAGATATATCTTGCTAATAATAACAACCAACTGTTAAACTGCTCTCAGGATATGCCTTATTATAAGCTTACCCACAAAATTTGAATCTATACCCAAATACAACCAAAGAAGGTTCCCAAAATCCAGCTACAAAAATTCGTCCAGATCTATCATTAAAACACTTATTCGACATGCTGTGAACTAATATATTTACAAGGCATGTTTTACATTCCAGTGACACCTAGATCTATACTCCACAACGATTAGTGGTAAACAGGACTCTGTAATGTCTCAGAACTGAACTACTTTTATCTGAATGATTGTTTTTGTAATTTCTGAGTTAGTCTATGGGAAAATCTTATTATGGCATCTCTCTCTCTTTCTCTCTCTCTCTCTCTCTCTCTCTGTGTGTGTGTGTGTGTGTGTAAGTGTGTGTGTGTTTGTGTGCGTGCGTGCGAGAGAGAGAGAGAGAGAAAGAAAGAGAGCAAAGGTTGGGATGGGTGAAAGAGAAAGCGACAAATAAAATGGGTGAAGAGAGGTCTAGAGGGTACCGAAAACAAAAGTTATCTCTGCCGTTTTTGGGGCTTTGGTTTTAATTTACTTTGATCTCATATCATCTCTCTCTCTTCTCGAATTCCTACCTGTCTTGAACCAGATTCTTGAACTTAACAGGATCCTCAGCCATCATATCTCTGGCCTGTTGGTAATTCAGTTGAACTGGGTAGTAGCCCCCCTGGAAAGGGTTATGGCAAGAAGTCTGATCAGAGCCAAGATCTGCCAACAGATCTCCAGTGGACTCATATTCCATGACTAGGCGTTCCCTGTGGACATTATAATTCAAAAGACTATTGCGAGCACGATCATTGTATTATTACTATTACATGTATTTGATTATCATTATTGTTACATTATTATTATCATTATTATTACTATTACTATTTTAGATCTGGCATTGTGACAATATGGGTGTCAAAACAAGAAACAGGAGACAAATGGAAGGATTTATTTTTTTTTTTTCATAATTTTATGAATGTCAGTGGCGGGCGGGGGGGGGGGGGGGTTGTGTCCTGGAGGTGATTTTTTCAAATTATTACAACAAAGAAACTTTTTTTTTTTTTTTTAGCCTTTTCCATCGAATTCGACATCCTCAAAAGAAAGACAGTGGAACAAAATCGACTCTCTCGAATGGTTGCTACAACGATGCCACCATCTTGGATTTTGGCGTCTCCAACAAGGCTAACTTTCAAATAATCCATATTATTTGGCATAATATTAAAAGGTTACGTATTTTGGGCTCTTTGCGTGCAAAAGAAAATTTTCTAGCTATTTTTAAAAATGCCATGTGGTGAAAATTCAAATTTCGCTTCTTTTTTTTTTTTTTTTTCATACCAAAAAAAAAAAATATATTTTTTTTTTTCAAAAACTTATAAACCGAATGGGCGTAGGTTTCTTTTATTGTTCTGAAAATGGTGTATACGAAATTTGGTTTGAATCAGTCCAGAAACAAAAAATAAATAAATAAATAAATAAAAAGGTGAAAAAATCGAGTTTTGAGAGTAAAGCGTTTAAAGTTTTTTCTGTTTTTCCGAAAAAAAAAAATTGAGCTGGAGATTTTTTTTATTCGCTTTTATATATCCTCAGTAGGCTACAGCCATCTCCTTTGTTGCGTTTTCCTGCCTTTCTGCTGGGCATATCTTTTCTTGAATTTTGCTCCCTACGCCCATCATTACAAGAGCTCGTACAGAGTCGCCTCCAGCCTCCATATTTCCCTGTCAATACTAAGAGTGTTTAGTATTAGACTTTTACTATGGCAGATGGTCCACAACTACACGTAAAAGGAGCAGAAATAAAATAAAATCTATTTATAGGACGTGGATGGAAGGTCATTTAAGAACGCCTGGTAAAAGTTTAGCCTACACTCATAATCTGCGTGATTGTGAGTTGTTTGTTTTTCACCTCAGAGTGGTCATCCAATGTTCACCAATGGCACTAATGCCAGTAGGCTCAAGATGTTGGTAGAAGAGGTCAGAAACAAGTATTTTGTGCGTTCTTTGCCTGAATCCCATTAAATAGTGATGTTCCACCTGCTGCAGATAACAACAGGGTGGAGCTAAATTCTGGTTGAAAATATGGCGGGCCATCTGTTGAATGACCATTGGCCAATAATATATCCACTTTTTAAAACCATTTTTATATTCAGAACAGGACTGTTGAGAGAAAACAAAAACCTAAAATCACATTTTTCGAGCCAAAACCATTTTTCATGATCCTCTTCCCCCACCCTTTCCCCTTTAGGTTAAGGCACAGCTAAAGTTAGCAGAGCAATACAAATAGACGATACAAAAACACAGATACCGGTAGTGACAGATGCGCTAGGAAGATATGCAAAGTTGATGGCACTGGACACGGGGAAATAGAAATATGGGATATCAAAACATTATTTAGTTTCTTCAATGCTCCCTCCCTCAAAACCTTCCCTCTACTTCTATCCATATAAGAGAGAGAGAGAGAGAGAGAGAGAGAAACTAACCAAACATCCACCACATTCCCGTGGAAACCAATGCTAAGTGCTTTCTTCCTGCGCCGTGAGTTTCTCAGCAAAGCCACCAGGTTATCCAGGTCGTCCACAATTTCCATCACCCAGCCCTGCTTGTAGCGTTTCATCAAGGCTTCTTCACTCACCTATATACATAATAAAGCATCAAGTTATAGACAAATAGATCACAAACAGTGAAAGGACATGTGGGCATAAAGAATAGGCAGGCGTGTTAAGACAGAAGGGTAAAGAGACAAACAGATAGAGATGATGGCAGAATGAGGAGGAGAATAAAGCCGGACAGTTTACATAAATAATGAAAAAAAAAAGAGTCTTTCCTTAACAAGTCTCATTATGAATTGCTCTACAATGAATTCTAAAAGCTAATAAGTCTGTATATTTTCTATAAAAAAAAAAAAAAACTGACAAAGTATCTAGGAGATTACATTTGTGGTACCCATGAATTATTAGAAATAAGAATGATAATAGGCTACAAGTTTTTACCTCTGCGATGACTCCAATGCAACCACAGATGACGGCAGCTTTGGCCTGAGCGCCGCTCATACCTCCTAGACCAGCACTCACAAATACCTGAATCAATTGTTAATGTAAGGTTCAATCAGAAATACATGTATAAATAAGTTATAAATGAAGCCTGGTGAAAGAAAACCATGACGTGTCCTCTGGTAAAGATCATACTGATGTTCAATATTTGAGCGGGGAGGAGAGAAGGTAGTGGAGAGCGAGTCAATCACGTTTCATTTCACGAACAGAAAGACTAGCATATCCATAACAACAGCCATTACCAGATTAAAAAAATAAAATAGAATTTCCGTATCATTTTCAAAACCACTGAATTAGGCACACAAACCAGGCCAGCTATATTCTAATGGCAGTGAATACAGTCAGGTATAATAATTCATAAGTTAGGATAGGCCGACACGTTAGCTCATGGTTATAAAATTCATGCTGCCGCACAGTAGGAATGATTCTTTTACAATCTTTTATGTCTTGATTTCTTTGAATAAAAGCTGGGATATACAAACATCACATTATTATATGATGTAGACATACAAAAACACAGAATAAAATTTTGTAGTTTTTCAATTTAACACTTACCTTCCCGGAAAGATCGTTGGTCTTTAGATGTTTTCGTGCGGCGTTCAAGATAGTTAACTGTAAAATCAGGAGACAGATTTACAGCAACTTTGGAAATGAAAAAAAAAAAACAAACAAACACACACACATAACGTTTAACATCTTGATCAAATCTGTAGCCAATCAAATACTGAACATCTTTATGGCATACTTTATCCTAAGGTGAGGTCTTGAAGTTTTAGGGTACAAAAATATTCTATGTGAATCAATGAGCTATGCTACTTTTTTTTTAAACGTGTATCATATCATTTACTTGAAATTTCCTCGACAGGCCGTCAATTATTGTAGAGCATAATTTAAATTACGGCAGCTCATCAAAAACACTGAACATAAAATTAAATAAACTTCCAGGTATTAGCAATTTTCACTCCGCCACGAAGAGTTCTTTTGCGCCATTCCAGGCATTCCAGCCTAAACATAGAAAAAAAAAATCAAGATCAAGAACTTACAGAACGTAATATTAATTCATATTTTACCATGTCATTGTTCATTGCTGGATACTATTCTCTGTACAGGAGCGGACAAAGATGATAAAATAAACATTAACATTAATAATTAAATATTACTTTTTTGTTACATTCACTGGTGAGACTGAAGCCAACAAAACTGTCTGTTATATAATGATTAGAATCAAGAGACCTATGAAAAACTCCTCATTTTCATATCAATATGGCATTTTGGCAGCGCATATTAAAGGCAGTGCTGGGTCAGGCTGAGACACAAAATGTACATAATGTGTCTCTGAGTTCTGTGTGTCTCAGAGAGTAATCATGGATCATTGCTAACAGTATACGTTTTGAATTGTTAATGATGTATCATTCAAGATAATGTACATACCGTTGTGCCGTGAACGATTCCTTGAGGTCCGATATAACAGTAACTTCCTGCTGTCATCTGGCCGTACATAGTCACCCCAAGAGAGAAAAGTCGGTCGTACATTTCTCGAGAGGAGTAGTTTGGGATCATCTACAAGTAGAAAACCGTGTCTTAGCAGGTCAGAATATTTTAGGTCTCATCTAATCATACTGGTCAGGAAGATAGATGGCATCAAGGCAGAGTGAGCGGAAAGAGAAAGAGTTTAAAAGGATAGATCGATAAAACTCAAGAAGAGAATGGAGAAAGGGTAGGATGTTAGGGAGAGAGATAGAGAGAGAGAGGGGAAAAGACAACAAGATTGGGAGAAAGCGAGAGGAGAATATGCAGTGGCAATTATTCTCACCTTTTCTCTCCGTTATCGTTTGATTATTTTGACAAAATGACTGAAATGATACATTTTGTCACTGGCGTATCCGAAGTGATGTATTAAACAGCGGTATTTAAAGATTTCATACCCAAGACATAAAAATGTCCAGTATGACAACAATTTTGAAACAACAGAGCAGCTACTTCGAAATAAACTGTTGAAATGGATCCCAACATTTATTACTTGGTAAACAGTTAATCAGAGCTTCTCACATTTCTCAGCCATCCCCTTGTGATTAAACAGTCAATGAACTACAAAAGTAATACACTGTAATTATGAAACACTCCCACCAAGTCATCGGCATGGTTAATGGACTTATCTAAATCTCCACCTGGTCGGAGACTTCGGCCATATGGAAAATGAAATTGGATTGTAAACTTGACGCAAAATATAAGATCTTCTCAACTAAAATACAGGAACGGTTGCCCCATGTTTCTCTGCCTGATAATTTGATCTTACAATAACTAGCCAGACAGCAATTACTCATAAATGTATAAGTTAACTGTTCACAGCCGAGTGTGTTCCACAGTGTCAACAACAACAACAAAAAGCTAAATACCCCGTCACGTGATAACTTAAGGCTGCAGTGTTAGACAAGCGGGGAGTTTATTACTGTCAGGTAAATAGTGCTATCACAACAAGTACAATGAATCTTTCCCTAACTATGACTGGTTTCATACCACTTTCCTTGCTCTACCACCCACCGTTTCACACCGAAATAAAACTAAAAACAGCTATATTATTGTGACACCATCTCACCATTCCATTGGTAATGACAAGCCTAGGTGCATTGGGCGAACTCGGGAACAGGCCCATCGGATGTCCAGAGTACATGACCAGTGTTTGATCATTTGTCATTTCAGATAAGTAGTGCATAGTCAGGAGAAACTGGTAATAAACACAGAGAAATGTATAAGTGAATTGTGACATGATCATCCACACCAGTGAATCAGTCATACGTCATAACAGACCTATATCAAAACACCATTCTATGCTCACAAACAAACAGTTTTGTTTTTGTTTTTGTCTTTTTAAACACAACTTGCATGTCTAGATATAAACCGACTTAATATGCAGTTAACACTTTATGTTATCAGTTACTCAGATTACAAGCACCATAGTAATGATAGTAAGTAATAAACTCACTGTGTTATTCAGCGGGGAGGGGACGAGGGGCTGGTCCTGGAATTATTTTGGAAACCGCTGGAGTAAGATGATTTTAATTATTACCATCGAATTCGACATGTTCAAATTAGAAAAAAAAAAAAAAAATGAAATCACTCAACAGTTAATATAGCAACGGCCTCCATCTTGAATAATTTTACTATCTGATATTGCATAACTTTGCTATAAAAAGGATTCTTCATTTTCAATCGATTTGCCTGAAATTTTGCATCCATACTTTTCAGTTCAACATCTTAAAATCGTCAGATCAGACTTTTTTAGTGCTGGTTTAGTTTTTTGTTTGGGGGGGGGGGGGGGGGGGGGGGGGGGGGGGGGGGGGGGGGGGGGGGGGGGGGGGGGGGGGGGGGG
>JBCAUA010067161.1:3322-25053 GCA_038406235.1 Peronia verruculata
TTTTTAAACCCCCCCCCCCCCCAAAAAAAAGAGAAAAAAAAAAAAAAAAAACTGCATCACAGAACATGATAAAATATCAGGGCTGCTCAATGTTTTGAAGCAAAAGTTTTTCTGTCCTTAGAGTATCTTGATTTTTTTTTTTTTTGTTTTCAGTTGGGATAAACATGCTTTGCAGAAATAGACATTTAGGCTCAAAATGTTACATGTGACCCATCATTCCTGGTCAGATACTGGAAGCTGTGTCAATAGCATGAATATAAGAGAAATTTGATTCTTTAAGGGCATGTGCAGGCAAATAAAGGTCAACATTTTCAACACTTGGGTCACATTGAAAAACTTCAATTTTGCTTCCTTATCCATTGTACATTAGAATGGATTGTGTTAGCACGAAAAAAGAAAGTCTGAATAAGATAACTTTTGCCATGCTGTTTTGTCATCATATAACAAAGATTTGTATAGAACAAAAATGCAGTATCTTTCGTCATTTTTTTTTTCTTTCGGCTTAATTAATGAAATGATTAAAAAAAATAAATGAACAATCATCAAATTGTGCCACAGAGAGAGGACTAGATAATTTCAAATCCTTCTATACAAAGATGTATGTATATCCTAAGTTGCTTCACGCTAAATTTCAGAACATTTGACCAAAAAAAAAAAAAAGACCCATAAAGTTATAGGCAAATAAAAATATGTGGTTGCCATTATTATTACATAATGATAGAAAAAAGTTTTTTGCTTCTTTGCCTTGTCCTAGCCACTCAGTGAAAAGATATGTTAAGCAAAAGTTGTCTCTTCTTAAGAAATAGTAATTTTTTTTTTTAGCAGCACATGCCTTTAAAAAAAAAAAAGGAGGGGGGGGGGGGGGGTGGAGACAAGGGTCAGGGAACTATTGTGTTGAAACGATTACAAAACAACTGTTATATATGCATGTACTTAAAGTGGAATTGAACAGCACAGCAATTAGGTTGCAGTAATGTAAACTTATATATAATTTGTAGAAAGCACACAAATCTCCAGCAAATCCAGGCAGGAATATCATGCATGCATCATGCTTCCCTCACAGCAGCACATTTTCATTTTCAAACATGTCATCTGTCAGGTGGCATGATTTTATAATTTTGCATATACATGTATATATTTCATTAGCACAGATTCAGAACGACCAAAGTATTCCTTTTGTTAATTTTTTTTTTTTTTTCAAAGTTAATAAAAAAACAAACTCGAATGACCTGATACATGTACATCCCTCTTTCATAAAGCGCATGAATAAATAAACCATTAAATTCAAAGTGAAAATGAGATTTATTGAAAATTGGTATTAGATTTGGTTGAAGGAATGGCCCAATGCTTGATTTATTTCATCAGCTGAATGATATTTTCCATGTTGAAGTACTCAGCTGCTCTCAGAGTATTTCAGCAATCACCATATCCCACCGCAGTTTTTTTTTTAACAAGGAGGATATCATCTCTTGCATGCATGGCTGTGTTCCTTCACTTTTTTTTTTTTTAAATATACGAATGAATGTGGTGTTCAGTTTCAGGAGGGCACGTAGTTTTTATTGGTCTGATGGAATTTCTTACAAGAACAGTAAGTTGAAATTCCAGTTCATGTTGTGTATTACTGAATTAACGTGGGCTTTGTGTAATAATTTATCATTGCGTCACGTTGTGGAATATCAACGAAACGGTCACAGACCATGTAAGTCTGAAATTACTACTTTCAAGAAAAAAAAAACATAGAATTCTGTTTGAGTGGCTTTGCTTGCGACAATGAGATTTACAGGGTGTGCGTGTGTCAAGCGTGCTGAGAAACAGCCATGCTTCCTTTGCGCCAGTGGTTTGTATCATAGTTTTCCTGCCTATGAACTGGCACCATATCAAGGCATGACGAAGGAGGGTTCCCAAGGGATATTTTAAGACCAAATATAATTTGACCTATTTTAGACATAGATTGTTTGCGACTATTACTATTGATATGTGGGTCACAAATGGTTTAACTGTGGAATCCACAATTTGAGATATTCCTGAGTGTGAAAAATACTTTGATTGTGATGTAAAATGTTTCAGTATTGTGCAGTTGTGATGTTTCACTATTGTGCAGTTGTGATGTTTCAGTATTGTGCAGTTGTGATGTTTCAGTATTGTGCGATTGCAATGTTTCAGTATCGTGCGATTGTAATGTTTCAGTATCGTGCGATTGTGATACATGGCTCCAGTATTGTGATGAAATAGAGATTATACTTAGGACAACAAAGGGAACTTTGAAAGGGCAAAGTTACATCATATACTGCAATTTGAAAGAGGGCATTATTTTCGTAAACTTTTGAGTACTCAAAAAAATTTGTTCATTTTTTTGTTACTTATCACAAAAATCCTCATGAACACATGACACAATGCATGTACATGTTACTAAGTTAAGACAGTGTGACACTTCCCAGAGATTTTGAAGATAAGATGGCTAAATGTGATGAGAGATTAATATTTTTTACTGTACTCTTGTGATGGTGTTATTTCTATTTCAAGATCATGTGGAGATTTGCTTTCAAGGTTTATATTTATAAATTATAAGAACTCATCTCTCGAGATGTTGATAGTTCAAGATATGTAGAAGTTTGAAGTAATATGATTTTTAAGTCTTGATAAATTTTCTCCCTGTCACCCTGGTAAATTTCACCTTGTCAGTAACTATTATAGCAAGCTTGCTTGTCACTGCTTTTGTCAACTGTTATGTATGGCTACTATGCTTTATGTCTGTCTATCTATGTGCATGTGTATATTGTATGTGATCATATGAATGGTTCATTTTGAATACCAGTTTATGATTAATTCTAAAAACCATTCATTGAACTGGACAGGACTCACGATGTTGGTTATTGAATTTCTCCATCATTTTCTGTGTCTTTACGAAAACCCAACCATTTGAATGGATGCTCACTGACACTATATTTCCTCATGAAAGTTGAAAAACATCCATTGAAATGCAATGACTTTTTCAACAATGAATGAAGGCATTAAATTCTTTTTAATCAACATATTTTCTTGTTACATTGTCATTGTCAAAGTTTTCATATGCATAAATGTTAAGAATTACTATTAAAACATCATGAGACTTTGAGTGCTACTACTGTACTGTCAAGACATCCAATGACCACCTCCACAGCGCCATCCTCATCAATGTCCTCTATGGCTATATTGCTAACCCAGTCACTTGTCAAGTATTCCGTCAATAGCTGGAAATAACAAAACAAACCATAATTGTCAGTCAGTAAAGAATTATAAAATTATGTAAAAACTAAAGTTTAAATATGCACTTAATTTATACAAAGCTGAAACTGAAACTTTAATGTTACTTTAAAAGTAGTTAAATACTGTACTTTTCACTATAAAATGTAATTTTTCTAGAGTTGATAATCACACATTTCTCAACACTGAATTGATAAAAGAGATTGAAAATGCAGAGGATTAATGTGTCGTGATCACTGATGTTTGCCCCACATCTGATACTGAGAGAGAAAGAAAGATTAAGTCGCACATTCCAAGACATGTCACATTCAAAACACTGACATTATGTAGATTTCACTGAGATAGCGGAGATGCAGCATGTAGCGTAGAAATGAGTTTACCTGTCCATCCCTGTAGAGGTGGAGTGAACTAAAGTGACCAGCACACAATAACAAATCTGTCGTCTGTTCTGGCTGTGGGACTGTGCACAAACTTGTGATTGGACACTTGGCATTCACATAGTTATCTAATGTTATCTGAGGAGAAAATTTTAGAATTCACGATCATGATAACATTATACATATGTATCTTTAGAAAACAACAATAAAAAAACACATCAATTTCAGAAGTGGACATTGTAATGGTACAATAAATGGCCTTGTAAATATAAATAAAAGTGACGGGTTTCAAGGCAAAACGTGACAATGAATGGGAATGATGATAGTGTTGTATGGTAAGGACTTTCCTTTTCAGCAAACGCAACTTATCCTTCCCCAGAGGCTTTAGAAAATTCTAATTCTTAATGATAAAGTACTAACTTCTGAAGAACAAATTGCATTTTTCTCTAAATGGCGATTTTGGATATATTTTGAACCCCTCATGTGTTCCTCCATATACCAAAAAAGTACTACAATTATATAAACAAGAAGACTTAGATACAATACTCATATAATTTGTTGTTCCACTAAGGTGTGACCAACGAGAAAGCATAAATTGTTTGGGTTTCTCTGTGTGAATGGATTACAAATTATTGGCAAATGTTCACTTCAGATAAGTTCATTAATGTATAATAACTGAATTCAAATTCTATCAAATATTGTGTTACAAAAAGCTGTGCCCACATCTGAATATCACCAATGTATTTTATGACCTAATGAAGTTTACATGAAAGAAATCGAAGAAGGTTCTTCCACAGCATATACTGACAAGATTTCTATACAGATCTTTCCTACATTTAATATGCAAACTATTTCGCAACAAAATCCATAAAATTCACAAATCAATTCACTGTGTCATTTAATCTATCAGTTGTGAAGCCAAGTATATGTCATATTCCTTCAGCAGTGCTGACATGACATATCTGACTCTTGGAGCATTCAGCTCTTATGATTGCAGCACACTGCCATTCCTGTTCTCTGAACTGATGAACTCATGAACTACAAACACTTAAAATTTAGCCTCAGAGCTTGAAGTTTTATAGATAACGATACACATCAAATCAATTAGATGTAAAAATTATAGAGATTTATGACTGATTTGAGGAGACTCAATGACCTTTAAGATATGGGCCTGTTTCATAATTGAATCATGGATATAAGACATTTACAATAGTATTATCAGGTACTGTGTTATGGAGTTTAAGTAATAACAATATGGGATTGATGTTCATATAAAGTAGTATCTAAAGGGTTAGTTTTGTGAACCTACATTGAAATTGTGAAGTATGTACACAGCACCATTGCTGGCTCCGAGAGCAACTTGCTCATTCTCTGAGGCTGGGCAACTAGCAGCTGGCAGGCTCAGGACATTTGGTGAAATGAATCTTCCTTGCGTCATCTACAATTGAAAAGGAGGAGAAAATCATAAATTTAGCATGTGTTAATTGTACAATGATATTGTATGTAGTATGATGGTGAAACATTGTGTAAGGTGAGAATCCTTTATGAAGAAGAAATAAACAAGACAATTTTATCTAGAGGAATTTGATCCATTGCAAATGGTGATTTGCTGATAGACATTCTCTAAATCATGTGAGGTCATAGCATGAAAGATATTGCACTTACAGGAAATACATGTAGCAGAATCACAGCTATACCCTACAGAGCATGTCATCACAATTACAAAAAAAAAAAACAGTTTCATGAACAAGTCTTTTCACGTCTAAATTAATTTTTAAAATTAATATTTTATTAAATTTGTCTTTCTGAAACAGAAATTGGACCTGTAAGTTTTCTGATAATCAGAATTCCGACAATCTGCCAGCTGGTAGATTTTTCGTCAGGAGAAGGGTTAAGTTTTAAACCCCTCCCCCACATGTGCAAACGCATCGAAAACGCTGTTATTTCGGAGTCAGTGCAAAAAGTTCAGACAATCTTGTAAGGGGCCACTTACACCACAGGTCTAAGATATATAAATCGGCTCCATTGATTTTGTAACATGACAGCAAGGAGAGTTACATTGTCTGTTTTGAAAGAGAACACAATGTGAATGGGCTCAAGTTAGGAACTTCATTGTTACGTACAGCTGTGATGTTGGCAGGGGTACTGAGAGATGAGACAATGGTTCCATTGCTGATGACATGGATTCTTTTTGCATTGTCTGATGCCAGCAGGTACTGCCTTCTAGTTCCTGTAGCATCTGTAATATGCACAGCTTGTAAACACAGAACCTTGACCATCAGTGATGGATTCTGAACAACGACAACAAAAAATAGAAACAATTTTAAAAAATCTACATGTGGTAATAATAATAATAATTTTTTTTAAAAATAATAAAACATAAATGGAATAATTTCTATGAATTTGCCCAGGGCATTCCAAATGTGAACCACTATGCCACCTGCCCACGTACTAAATTATCATGAAAATCCAAATATTGTGAAAGAGGAATCATCTGCACTGACAAAGGTCAGATCTTTTGCTATCATAACATTTCATGCGCACAATTTCTCTCAATTCCATGTGCAGGTGAATCATTTCTGTGATAATACAAATATGTCGAACAATCATATATTTGAAGAAAAGACAACAATTTCAGGTTTAACTGGTGAAAAATTCATACTCCAGCTGAATCACCTATTGTCCTATGCCCGTTCATAATTTGTGACCAGAATATTTGTGAGAAGACTTTTTCCTACAGAAAAGGTGTTGAGTCACTAGCCGTGGTGAAAAAAAAAAAAAAAGTAAAATTTGCTTCAGTTAAAGGAAGGTATGGAACTATTATTTTCTTCCAGCTGTCATGAGGGGAAAATTTTATGTCTTTTTTTTTTTTAAAAGCCATTTTTAGTGCAAAATGTGTCTCTCTAAATTACGAGATATAGATACCGTAGTACCTTATTTGATAAACTGTTGAGATTTATCCTCCATAACTCGGCTGTGGGCTGTACACCAGTTATGATCCCGGAATCATTTGAACTCACAATAACAGGAACAGCTCCTATGAAAAAAATAAGAAAACTGTTTAATGTATCGTATCTCTATAGATTAAAATGTATGAATATGACCACAACTTGTTTTTTAAATATGGAAAAAAAAAAAAAACACGCTCACACTTTATATCATTCGTTAACAATGATCCATTTTCCTCCCCTTTTGCTTTAATAGAGCTTTGCAAGAATTAATGGACTATAAATTCTTGTCTAAGATGTTGGATACATTTCTCGATTCTCCTGCATTGTCTCCAGCTTTTTCTAACAGTTAACTGAAAGTAAGCATTGTAACAAAAAATTATAATGTAATAGCTTTATTCAACAAAATCAATTTCTGTGAAATTCAAAATGATTTTTGGCTGGGATGCAGTATCTGATAACTCTTACCATTATCCTCGACCACAGTGACGCAGACTATGCTGTCTGATGACAGTGGTTGTCTGGACAGAATTTGACGGTTACAAAATACAGTTAGCAGGCCACAGGAATCCCCAACTATCAGGTCGTTGTGATAGAACCTTGTGACATCATGAACTCTGAGACACTGGATGGGTCCACTCTTAGTCTCCAATACTGTCTGATAAAAAACAATGTGTCACATAAAGTCACAAGTTACAAACAGTGACAACATTGACTTTTTACCTCTACAGGTATCGACCTTTGGCCAATCTGGCCAGAGACCAGCTTGTCATATTTTGCACTGGAATTCCTCTTCACACAGCGCACTTTGTAGTAACATAGTTCTCATATTAAACTTCTGTAAAGCATAATTGTCATTTACTTGAACATAAATATAATATGTCATCATTTAGACGCTAACGAATTGCTTTTTCTGTCGACACTACCAGGGTTACAGAAGTGTGATTCTATCCATACTTATACTACAAAGAAAGCCAGTTTCAAGAAGGATATAGTCAAATAGCTCACAATTGAGAAACTAGAGCTAACAGCAATGCTGTGTTACTTTGGGAGTTTACTTGATATCACATTAAAAGTGAAAACTTTCACACAAATGTAGCACTGCAAATTTTGCACACCCAAACACACATATATGCTTACATTGGAGGAAACAAGCTGAACATTATCTGAAACAAATTATTTCATTGAACTGTTATGAGACTAACATTTAAAAGAGACCTTGAATTACTCATTTCACAGCAGACTAAAAGGACATAATACAATAGAAGCTACAGCGGAAATGTAGCCTTTTCAAGTTCTGAAAATCTACTCAGTTAACACATGCTACACTTCTGAATACCTGTGGTGTTCTCTGCAAGTTTTCTCCTGAGATGTCATGAATTCTCACCATGCCATCTTCACACCCAGTGATAAGACTCAGTCCCTTTGGCCTGTGAATGCAATGAAGCAGAAAATATTTAAATCATATATCACTGTGAAATAAATTTTTGACTGACTTATGCTCATTTTCAAGTTACCATAAACTTCAGTAGATTGATTAATATAGCCATTTGTACTAATTTCTAGCCAGCATTCACCATCTCATCATTGTGTTGTATCTGAGTTACTGATCTCCAGTTACTGTACAATTACTGTTCCTTGAGCTATATCTGTTTTGACAGGGTACTAATTCATGAAGAAGATGTCAAAAGACAACTATATAAGATTTCTTTGTTTATAACTTGAAAAAAAAAAAAAAAGACTTACAAGCAATATGTAGGAGCAGACCATTCGTATGCATTTGTTGCACATTTAGGCTTTTTTCGTTTCATAAAAGAAAATTTTAGATGTCTGATGTAGATATGTCATTTATTTTTTGAAATGTTGATTAGATCTTGACCTTCTCCATGCTCTGAAAACAATTTTTCACACACCAAAAACACACTAAATCTCTAAATATAACTAATTACTAAGAGCTCTTTATACCCAGAATGCAAACGTTGCACGAATTACCCAGTTCTTCATGTTGCATCTAGCATATGGCCTTTCATGACAATGAAGGGATCCAAAATCACCAAGTTTTGCAGAGCTGTCCTTCCTTTTCCAGTAAGTTTGTCTTTGTCGGGGCATCCTATTAATTTCTATTATGGTATCTCCAGTGCTTGTCTCCAGCAATAACCAACACTTTTTCAGATCAAAGATATCTAGATCTAATACTGATATTTTTTTGTTCTTAGGATCTATAGATCATACCAATATATGTAGATCTAGATCTAGAGTCTAGACCTAGATCTAGATCTAGATCTACATCGTGTTATTTTTATCTTTTTGTGTGTGGGTATGCAACTTTGGCGAGGACAAGGGAAAAAAATCTAAAGATCGAGAACCACCATGAAATATAGAAGTCTACCTGAAGAGAGTCGCCAGTGCCATGGCTGTGAATCCTTCTGATAACTTCGCTGTCCATAATTCTTTGCACGGCGGTACTATTGGTGTTTTCATTGTTTATTCTCCTTTCTGGAATAGACAGAAGAACCTGTGACAGAACTTGGCGCAGGCGACCGGCTCGGCACATCCAGTCCAACATTCGAATGTATTGGTATTGTTGGATTGGAAAGAATTTGACAAGTAAAATCGAAAGTAGCGGGCCATGGCGGACGATGCACCAGCGTCGAATCCTCCTGTGTCAAAACCGTTGTTTGCTGCCGCAAGCTTATTCCCTTCAGCTGGAGTTATAAATCATGAGAGAGAAAGCTCATCTCCAATCTTGGAAGGTGATTCGAAATAATAGAGTCTATGTAATCGATAGATCATACATGAAGGTTCTATCCTATCTTAGTTTGTGTCATCTCTGGGCCTCAATGTAGTCTTAGACCTTAATTTAGATTCTGCTGCTAATCATCTGTGGTTTGCAGCTCATATCGCTGTAGAATTTCCTACAAAAAATAACAGAAAAAAAATGAATGATTTCCACAATGCCGCCAAGATTTCATAGACACAGAGAGCTCCTTGTGAGGGTGTTCTGTGGGAATAGATCTAGGCTTATAGAATCAATTCTAGATCTAGTGTAAAGAAAATCATAACCTTGGCCTGGCTCAAGCACAGCATTGCCTTGAAATGGACCTAGATCTAGATCTACAACATTTTATGTCCTTGCACTTTCTGTTATTTCTTCATAGATGATTTTTTGCCACCTTGTTGTATGAGAGTATTTTGACTTCCATTTATTTCCACAGATGATTCCCATGAAGAAGACAATTTAGAGTCGATGAAGTTGGAGTTGGATCCATCAACTTTAAGTGCTATAATTGAGGCACAACAGCAGCAAATTCCAGACCCTCAAACACCGGAGGAAAAACCAGAGTATGAAATAAAATGATTGTTTAACCTCCTCACGTTTTAGTATACTGTTTCTCCTCATGAAGGAAATGCATATTTACATTTTTTCTCCTTCATTTTTTAAAATGTTTGATCCAAGGCCTAGTTTGTTGAAAATATTCAAGGCATTGTGTTTTAATGTATTTAATTTTTGCTACTGAGAAAACTGAGATGCAAGTCCTTATAAAGTCTTGAGAATTTTGAATCTATAGATTATATAGCTGTTTTATTTTTGGTTTTTATTATTTTTATTAACTTTGTATCTAGTTTTTGCCTGCTAAGAACTATTTTTTATTTACTGTCTCAATTTAATTTGCTGCTCTTCAATAATTCTGCTTTGTTTCTATTTTTAGGGAAAGTAAGACATCATCAAAAAGTACAAGCAACGAATCGGACAGAAAAAGAAAACTGCCCTGGCTATCAGACAGTGAGATTTTTTTAACATTTAATTGTTGATATCTCTCTATTGTGTTTATTTTGTTTTGTGTTTTTATTCCTGACTGGTCTTCATTTTTTTTTTTTTTTTAATAAACTAAAGAGTGTGACCTTGATACTTAATTTCAAAACATTTCATTGCAATTTGTTACTATCATTCAGTTTGATATTTTACTCAATATAAGCAGGTTGACTTTGATAGTATGGTAAATTGCTATTCGTGGAATCGCTGCTCACAACTGTCCACAGCGACTTTTTCAATGTTATTGTGGTAAATCACATCATTCTGTCCTTTAGTCAGATTATAAATAGTAATGAATAGCTAAAACTTCAAAATTGTTCAACCATTTTTTCTTTCCTGTTTAGATCCAAGTTTGTATGAGATTGAAAGGAAAAGAATAAATTGCAGCTGTTATCATAGTTTGTATGATGCAGTCATTTGCTCATTTGCACTATTATGGTTGTGAATTCCAGCAACTTGAACTGATAATAAAGCCATCTTTGATAGGAAATGATTATTGATTGATTATATTTGCCTTCATCAGTGTTATGCGAGATCGTTGTCCTATTGCTTCCTTTTACCAGACAAAAGAGGGATTGAACAAGGAGTGTAAACAGGAAATAAATCACTTTTGCGCCCTTTGCGTGAAACATATGCCATGAAAAATTTCAGAAAAAACTGAGATGTAAAGAGTATGTTTTCTTCTTTTTGTTATAATTTTATCAAATTTTTTTTGTAACCAGTCTTTCAAATGACAAGAAGTGAAAGGATTTTTTTTTTCCTAACACTGCTTGCTAAAACCTCTTTTGTCTGGCAAAGGGAAGTAATAGGGCTGGTCAGAATGATCTCCCATTACATGAGTCTCTCTTTTGGGAGGGGCAGATAATCTGATCTCTCATTACTTTCATAATGGATTCATTAATAATATATTGCTTCTCTTCTCCTTTTTTTTTCCAGCCTTTGGTCAGGAAGAGAAGGAAGGATCGCCTAAGCACAAAAAGAGATCAAAGGACAAGAATAAAAAGAAGAAGAAGCACAAGGACAAGAAAAGGAGACACAGTTCTCGAAGTCCAAGCCCTGAGAAAAAGTAAAATGTCACTGTGTGATTGCATGGCATGGAAAATTGTTTGTTTTCATTTCAATAAAATTTATTTGCTCAGTAAGACAAGTTCCAGTCTACAGGGGCTGTGGTGGGACTGTGTAAGATGAATGTAACAGCAGAGAATGGAGATTGCATGATTGCAAACTGTATGTATGTATCATGTTCTGTTTGCATGACATTTGCATAAGAGATGTGTTTCTGTAGCTCTTTTGTATATATATAAGAAATATTTGCTCTTAAACAAGAATATATAAATGTTTATACCAAGAAATTTATGTTCTCAGTCACTTACTCCGTCATTAAATATTTTACGCCTCAGATTGTGTGTTGGATCAAAGATTGTTTTGTAGATTTTGTTTGTTGGCAAGAAATATTAAAGGTGATTCAAGTTCAAAATTTATTTTGTTTTTGTTTATTGTCTCACTGTAATGTGTCATGCAATCAGTAAGTTTAATGGATGGATAGCTTTGAGGTTCTGATATGTCACTAAATCAAGGCAAAGAACGAAAAACTTGCCAAGTGTGATTAACAAAACCAATCACATTCAAGACTCCAGTGCATGAAACATATCAGCACCAATAACTTGCATTTCACAAGCAGATAACTGCACTGGAGGACATCAAAGAATAGACATAGTAATTCCTTTATTAGGTCAACCATAAATAAGAATTAACATATCATGATCACTTTTGTTCATTATCTTCATGTTCCTCCTGATTTCGTTGAAACATCACCTTGATTTTGTTTCTGAATAGTACTTCTGTCCTCTGCGGGTGAACTAAGTCACATGCCTAAATGAACTACATGTATATTGATATAATTCATATACATTATCTTAAGTGATTTAATCGGGATTGAAACTTCGATTTTTCACAAATAATTCTTAAAATGCTTCTAAAATTCTTTGCCAAACTTAATTTACCGCATTTAACTACTGGGCCCAATAGTACTGTATTGACAAAAATGGCCTCCAGACTCTCCACCCTAGAGGTATATTCTTGTGCAATCTTTCTGTTTTGTGGAGGGGTTATAATTTAAGTAGCGAAATTGGATTCTTTTCATGTCAAAACTTGTTCACCCTCATGACTCTCACATCACTTCATTGCAATTCTCTAAGAAAGTCATATAGCTCGGGATCAGTTCTTCTTTAGAATATTAAGGTCTAATCTTCACTTACAATAACCATGGTCAAATCAGTGTCCTATCTCACAATCTCAAACTTTCCCCAATATTTCAGAGCACCACCTAACCTACCGAAGATTCCTGCAGGAGCAGTGTTTCTGGATGATATCAAAGACTTAAAACCTGAATATGCCTTTCGTGTTGACAAAAAATCAAACCGAGACCTCTGGCACTACGAATCCGTATCCAAGCATCACATAGCAAAATACAAGACTGCGTGCCAGAATTGTCTCGGTGCCTCTCACATTTACAGTCAGGACAAAAAAGTTGGAAAAAAAGACAAAAGGAGTGACATCCGTTATTACAAAAAAGAGGGAGTGAAACAAATACGTGGGAAAGCCAGTGAATGTCTCCCAGATTTGAAGAACTTGTTAAACCCTTCAGCTGCTGAATTTATAAAATTTCCTAGTGAAAAGGAAGATAAACAGAGTAAGCTTGTCACAGGAAGTTATAGCTGTCTTGACGATGCCACGTTGCTGTATGTCCAGGGCAAAGATGCCGGTTACAGTAAGCAGCCTGACACTGTCGGTGATGATGTCGTCTTGGATGAGATCTATAACAAAGTGCGGAAGTTTAACCAGAGGACGAGAGAGGAGCCGGAGAACGTTTCTCTCTGGCTGGAGTTTGTGCAGTTCCAGGATGTCCTGGCTCTGGAGGATAAGAGTTTCAAAGGCCAAACCATCAGTTTGCGAGATGTTTACCAACCATCAAAATCTGTGATTGAGAAAAAGTTGGCAATACTGGACAAAGCAATGGAAGCAAATCCGTCGTCGCTGGAACTGAAACTGGCACAGCTGGAACTGTACCAGGATTTGTGGGAACCCAGTAAGGTGAGTGCAATAATTTGTCTTGTGCCCAGGGCAAATGAGTCGCAAATTGCGCCAGGTGAGTTCAAGTCACAGCTATTTTTTGCCATTTTTCACTACTTTCCAATATGATACCAAACTATTTCTTTTTTTTTTTTTTTTCAAATTATAAAAAGGTTAAATTGATGTTTTGTGAAAAAAAAATTAGTGTCTTAGTTGGAAAGTTGTTAAAAACGACCAAATACAGCCGTTGACTCGTTTACCCTGGTTGCAAGACATTTTTATATCTTTATTATTATTAATTTTTTTTTTTTTTCGGGGGGGGGGGGGGAGGGTTTTTTTGTTTCAACTTAAATTTAGATTGAAATTTGAACTAGATCTATGTTTTGCTGGAATATAGGTAAATGTATTACAAATGCTTACTTGTAACATATGAAAAACTAAAGAACAAAATTTCAACCTTTATTGTAGGTGTTCAGGTTTGCAACTTTCACCTGTTTTGATCTCATCTAATAAGCAAATGATGTAGAATTTGGTTCGGTCCAAAGTTAACATATTCTAAAGGTACTGAGCTTAGTTTACTAGTAAAGTTAAATAATCAGTGCAAACATGACTTTTCTGTAGTAAACTTTTTTTTTTTTTCAGTTTTGTTTGATTCCCTTTTTTTTTCTTCAAACAAGAGCAACAAAGAATAAAAAATTGCATATTAAAATAAATTAACCCAGACATGATTAGTAATGGGAATGTACAATTCTATTTTCTTGTTCTTTCCCTCAATTTCAAACGTTTTGAGGTTATCATTAGTGAAGCATTCCTTGAATTTTGTTCTACTTATTTAAAAAAATATACTTAATAACATAACATTTTGTATGATGAATCTCTGTTGAGCTCTCATTGTGAACAGATCTCGAAAAAAAAAAAGTATAAAATGGAAAGATTTGTGGAAGTTCAGATTTGTCTATTTGGTTTAGGGTAGATGATAGGTGGACCCGGGGCAACACACTGTTCATTCGTAGGGAAGATTTCTTTACCTTCTCGGTTGTGGTAGAGACCTAGAACAACCCCTCTGGCTCAACCAGCGCAAGTCCACCCTAACGCTAACATGTAGGTCCGACGAGCGGGATGATGGGTGGGATGACAGTCCACCCTAACGCTAACATTTAGGTCTGACGAGCTTATTATAGATGGTGTGCATTGATCATTGATGATGAATAATTACAGATGATATATATATATACCCGGGGTCCACCTATCCACTTTCTTTGGTTTATCAGCATTCTCATGCTTTTTTGTTGGTGATTTCTTTACACATATGTTATGTTGTTTTGATGTACGTGTGTGACAGCTGGAGAAGGCCTGGGAGGAGCTCCTGTTTGTTCACGCTGCCAACGTGGACCTGTGGCGGAAATATTTATCCATGCAGCAGTCTCGTCTCTTCAAGTTCTCCTTTAGTCGTGTGGTCAAATGTTATCACAAATGTTTCAAGACACTGATTCCCATCCTGGACGGGCAGGTCAAAGTTCTGAATAAAAGAGATGATATAGAAGAAAAAATGATTGGTAAGAAACAGATTTACAGATATCTACTAGATCTAGCTTACTTGTATATATGTCTTTGGTCCATTTTGGTATCTCTGAAATTATATTGTGTAATGAATCATGGTTAAATATATTGTTATGTTGGGTACATGTGTGGGCGACCAAGTGGATTGTTTACACTGAGCCTATGCAAGTGTATGTGCATACGCTGGCCCTTGGAGATATTGCTTCATCAAATGTGTGTGAGATACTCTCTACGCATTTTGTGCAGAATGGTGTAGATCTTGTATGTGTGTATTACACAATAATGTATAACTACTACGTCACAATTTTATGTTTGTTTGTACCGGATGTGACCCAGAGAGAATGCTTTAGCAAGGACTAGAGGCTTGTGGAAAATTCCAGTATCCACCGCCTGATTGCCACTTGCAACGTTACAATTCATACCCATTCAACATCAACACCTAGAAAGTTCGTGGCACATTGCATAGCAGAAACTGCAAATGTTCTACACATTTGTTCATTAGACTGATTTGTAACTTACAGATATTTTTGAAAAATAAATTATTGAAGCTTTACTTTGAGCTAAAGCAATAATTTCAGAGAATTTCTTAGAATTAATCGTTACATTTGTCTTGTAGCCAGTCAAAATGAGACTTATTTTGATTTTCCACCATATGAGATTTTTGGTATCATGTGAAAGCTTATTTCATACCCTGTCAGATGCTGAAAAAAGTTTTGAACTAGCTTTATTCTAGCCAGAGATGTTGCTGTTTTATAGAGTCAAGGGGGGACCCTCCAGCAATGACTGAAATTCTGAGAAAATCGAGTTTAAATTAACGGTTGAACTCGTTAATCTACATAGCTTACCTCACAAAACCCCGATTTTAATGAAGAAATATTTATAAATCGGGGATTAGACCTATATTGTCTTGTTCAGAAAAGAATGTACTTTCAATTTCTGTAATAAAAAAATTTTGATATCTGACCCCATCTCCCTCAACACACTCAAAGCCCGATTTCTCGGATCTAGCCCAGCGACTTATGTCTCATTTCGACTGGCCACAAGACATTTGTTATTGTACTTGATTTAATTTTTGGCCATTGCGCTGGTATTTTTCAGGCTTGTTTTTCCAGTATTGCAACTTCCTCCACCACACAGGATACACCGAGCGAGCGGTCAGCAGTTACCAAGCAATGATAGAACTCAACCTATTCTGTCCACCCTCGCTAAATCTGAGCCCAACGCGAGAAAGGGTCCAGAAGTTTGAAGATTTCTGGGAGAGTGGCGTGCCCAGGTTTGGCGAGAAAGGGGCTCAAGGTTGGACTAAATGGCTGGAAAAACCAAATGCAGTCAATATTGTAGTTCCTTATTCAGGTGAGAAGACCATTGGAGTTTATATAGGCCAAGTTGAAGTTACAAAGTTTGATTTTTTTTTTTAATTAAACATTTGTGGTTTTATGCCAAACATACATGAAGTACAAAATTGATAATCCCAATATTTGATCTGTCTTTAAGCTAATATTCTGTTAAATCAAACCTGGGCTTGATCCAAAGTTGGCTTGATCTCTTCATGAGGTCAGTTTTTACAGATTCTTAGGAAAGAATAAATAAAGCAAAGCTGCCACATAGAAGTTCATACAGTTGTAAGTTTTCCTCCTGTCTGAGTCATCAGTTTACACAAATATATGGACTGAGTGACTGAATGAAAAGTCCCAGCAATTAACATAGTATGTAATTTTTTGGCCACCACGATTTTTGTGTCTTGATTATTGATGTTGTCAATAAATTGTTATTTGCATTATTCTCTGAGTCGAATTTGTCGTTGAGACATATTGTTGTTAGGTTTTATTTCATTACAAATAAAGATAGAGGTCTTAAGCAAATAAGGAGACAGGCCGAGGGGGGGGGGGGGGGGGGTAAATTCAGATGGTTGAATTTTGAATTTTTGCACCAACCTATTCTTTAAGCATTACTGCGTCATGTTAACATATAAAAACATGGAAGTGAATTTGAAAACTAGGTAGAAATCACTATTGAAAATGAAGGGTCCGTTACTATGGGGACATAACCCAACATTTTGAACTGGAATTTCTCAGAATTTTGATTCCTTTTGACAGTTGTGTGCAATAACTTTAAATGCTCATAGCTCCATCAAATAATGTCATTGAGCAATGAAACTGGTGTCAAAAAATAGCTGAGAGATCACTCATTCACACTGTATCAATAAATCAATTTACCCAAAATGTACCTGGTGGACCAAACCATCTTGACATATCTCATCATGAAAGATCATTTACATCATGTATTATTGTCATTACTTATGTACTTTTTTTTTTTTTTTTTTGTTTATTTATTGTCATATACCAGTGAGCACAGAGGAACAAGAAGATGCCATTGTATCAGCCAAACACACCCGTGCTCAGTCGTGGCTGGAAATGGAAAAAGTTCGCCAGGATGCTCACTGGTTGCCATGGCGACCAGACACAGCCAAGGGAGAGACTGACGACTCCTGTGAAGATTTAGACAGACTTGTTCTGTTGGATGACATTAGCCCCGCCATATTCAGGCTCACAAAGTCTGAGTCTTGTGTCAGAATTGTCTGCCTGTTTCTGAAGTTTCTTGGTCTGCCCAGTGAAATTTTGAATCAGAAGCTGGACAGTCGGTGTGATAATGTTGAAAGCTCTGAGTTTGATCAGTTCAGTTGTACATCACTGTGTCAGATACCACAGGCAGGAAACTTTAAATGTGGGGTTGATGCTGATTCCAAATGGAAACCACACGATTGTTTGCTTTCATTTCTTCGTGAAGTCGTAACGCAAGCTGAGGGTTATTTCAGCATGTCCAAGAGAGTCCTCTTCACTTTGCTGCGAATTGAACTAGAAATTCTTAAAACAGGAGTGCACAAAGTATCAGAAATGTCAAAATCTGATATCAAAGAGCTGAAAAAATTTGGAAAGAATCTTCTGAAGGAGAGTCAAAATCGCAGCAATCTCACCGTGTGGGATTCTTACATCCGTTTGTTGTGGGCCTGCTCAGAGAAGATGGCCGAGACGGTATCAATGACGGACACAGCTCTGGCCATGTTCATGGGCTCGGTGACCTGGTCTGATCCTGAGAAAGCTGTCGGTTTGTGCTTGCTATGTCAAACTTATTGCCAGATTATGTTAAACTTTGAACCCCTGGAGCACATTGATATCCACGGGCGACACAGCTCACCTAGCCTGGAGGATAAACATCAAGTCATCGCGTGCTTAGGTGCATTGGTGGAAACCAAAGCTTTCAAATCCAGCACCAAAACAGAGATTACACCAGCCTATGTGCTGAAAATTCGTAAACGTTTCCAGTCATTGCTCGATGAACTTTACAAAAAAACGGAACAACGACCAGAACATTCCATTTGTGATTTGTTTGTTACATTGATCAACTGCTTTGCCCTTTTTGAATTCAGTGCTTCCAACTTCAAAGCAGCAAATTCAGTTTATGTCTCTTCGAGGAAATCATTGAAAGACACTTTCTCAAAATGTATTCCTAAAGAAAATTTGGAAAGGAGATTGCAACTTCAGTTGTATCTGTCGCAAATTTCATTTATTACCAATGTGATGCACATCTCAATCATCCCCCTGACTGACCTGAGACAGGTGATCTTTGAAGCGTTTCAAGATTTCCCAGACTGCGCCCACATTCACGCCACTTTCCTGCGGATTGAATCCGGAGCACACATTGCCAACAGACTGCGGAAATACTATGAGAAACACGTGAAACTTGCGATATCCACCACAGTGCCATTGTTTGCTGTTATCTCAGAGATGATGAGGCACCAGGCTATTAGGAGAGACGTTGATGACACAGATAGCCCACAGACAGGTAATGTATTTTGTCCCTTTTTTCCACTACTTCATTCTTTCTGACAAAACTTAGGTCAAATCAACTAGCTGAAGAATATGGTACAGTGGTCTCCACCTAAGAATCCTCCACCTAAAAGCCGGTCCACCTAAGAACCCACCTATGTTGCAAAACAGAATTTTTCTCTGTAATTTACCCCTCTAAGGACCCACTTCCAAATAAAAAATCTGCCTAAGACTAAGAGCCTGGTGTCAGGTCAAGACATGTGAGTACTTATGGAGTAATTTTCACATCATATTGTTTCTCTGCTGACCCATATTTTGTTGAAATGAGGGCCCTAAATGTTGTCCATAAATGAGCTTCTAAGTTTTGATTTAAGTTGTCCATTTGTAGTGTGAGTTCTGTGGTTTGAATGAGAATTTCTGAGGGCAAATTTTAATGTCTGTTCACAGTTTGAATTTTTCCGTGCACATGTTGGCTTAGATGGTTGTGTCTTGTTTTGAGCGTACCTATATTTGTATTTTGTGAAATGCTGTGCAAATGTCATCATGCTCAGATTAATTTTTTGGCCAAATTGAGTTCAGCCCATAGCTGAATATTTTGAGCCTTTTATTTCATTACTCTTAAAGTAATGCTTCCAATGTTGAATTTAGTAAAGAAAAATTGCACTGCTTGAAATAAAATGTTACATTTATGTGGTGAAGTGAAACTGTTTCTCTGCTTTCTTGAAATATCCAAAAAATGATTTCGAAAATTTTCTTATGAGTTTGACGGTATGCCAAACAGATCAGTATGATCGAGTCAGGTATGTGTGGAATTAGGAAAAAAAAAAAAAAGCTGTGTAAAAAATGTTCTATTTTATGAACCTCATGATTTTTTTTTTTTTTAATTCAATTCCCCTCAGCTATTCCAGACAGTGGCATTGTCCATCGTGTGAGGGCAACATTTGACCATGTCTTACAGAATCGAGCTAGCAGTCATTGCCCACTGCTGTGGAGGCTCTATCTAATGTTTGAGGTCAGTGGACATGTGATTCAGGAAATTATTTGATTATCTGCAGTTCAGTATTTTAATGTTTTGCAGTGTAAATAAAAACTTCTTGTAACGATCCCAATCATTTAAGTACATGTAGTTTGTTTGTCACTCAGTGAGATGTTGATGCAACTCACTCTATATAAATAAAAAATATTGACGATTGAAGCAATTTTGATATTTTTGAAATTCAAATAATTTGACTTGCAGAAGAGTATTCCTACATCATCCATCTGTCACAAATAATATCAGGAGTTTTAATACTAGATCTTTATGACATGATGTTTATCTTTTGAGCATCACTTCATACTTTTTGAAATTGAAATGTTAACATTTCTTGAATTCTTCTTCAGGCTAAATATGGTGATAAAGGCAGAGCAAAGGGAATTTTCTATCGTGGCTTACAGAATTGTCCCTGGGCAAAAGTGAGTGATCATTTTATGGTTTCTGTTTTATTCCTATCTGTGTGCATTATTTACTACTTGGCCGTGAAGCGTCGCCTGAGATTATAGAAATATGGCTGTAAATATGAAAGCCCATAGGTCATACCCAGATATATGTATTCAGTTGAAGCATATCATTCTTCTCAGGGAAAATGTATGTAGACTAAAAGTAAACCTAAAGTAAACCAACTGTGGTTGGTAAATTGTTGATCACTGATCTTCAGTTTAAAAAGTGAGCCTGATTTCTGCCACTGCCAGCTGATTCCAGCAATGGTATACCGCTTAGTCTTTGATGGTCAACTACATAATCCCTGGGATGCTGACTAATATTATCTCTGACAGTGAACTATAAAAAAAACAGCAGTGGTAGTCATTTGATCACTCTGATTCTGTCATTGCTTGTATTTGGCGTACAGGAAGCTTGTAATGTTTGTATTTACACTTTCAGTGTCTTTACCTGGATGGTATTGCCGTATTTGGTGACACAGAACTGCAGGAAGTGATGGACCTCATGACCGAGGAGGAATTGAGGGTCCGAATGCCAATGGAGGAGGTGGACCTGTTGCTGACCGCAGAGAAAGATGTTTCAGAGGACGAACAAGACACAGACACCATGGCAGATGATGGAGAAGAAGAGGATGAGGATATGAGCAACAGCAAAGTCACAGAAGAAACAACACCATATGAAAATATGTGATATCTCTGCATGAAAAACCTGACCAGATTTTAACTCCTGAAAATTGAAACAATGCTCACAACATTGCTCAAACAGCTCAGTAAGGCTGAATAGTGCACACAGTGTTCAGTGTATTTTACAATAAATTTTATATAGATTTCATAGCCAAGGGAAACATCCCAAAAATATCTATAGTGTGCTCAGACTTAAAGACAAACACTACGATCTGTGTTTCAGCTTCTGGTAGATTATGAATCAACATAGTGAATGTTGTTTCCATAATAATGTTATGGTTAAAAAAAAAATATATGTGTATAAAATTCTAGCAAAATGGCAGGAAAATTCTGACCTTTGAATTTAAACAAGCTAACGTGCTGACAAGACTCTGGGATACTGGAAATTATATCGACAAACACACTGGTTTTAGCAAAATGTATTGCTCCAGTGGTGAAAACATCAGTGTCAAATTCAGAAATTTTGTACCAGAAGGATGACCAGTATTGGAGTTTAAAAGCGGATGACTTTTATATGTTCAAAATTGAGATCCTAATTTGAATGACTCCCTCCAGTTAATGTAGTGGAAATTATTTTGTTGATCCTTGACATGTGTATGATCACATCATTGTTCTCTGAATAAAGACAAGTAAACTACACCTCATGAGCTCACTTCTCTGTTGCCCTATCTCCATTTTTCACATTTTGAGAAAATTGATGAGTTGTGTTTAGCAACTGTTTTTGTACATA
>JBCAUA010067162.1:0-11127 GCA_038406235.1 Peronia verruculata
TCCTGTTTATTACCGTTCACTGGGTTCTTTTTCTTTTCTGTTCACGCCATGCGTCTTTTTTTTTTTTCCTATCCCCCACCCTCTCCCCCCACCCCCCACCTCTTTCTCTCGCTCTATCCCCTCTTCCCCATCATCTTGTTAATCATTCAGTCCCACCTCCCAAGTCTTTCATTCCCTCCATCTCAATGGTTCTTTTTTTGTCTCATCTTCCACATCAGCTCTGTTGTCACATCCTTCCATTCTCCAGCTTTGTTTTTTATAGGCCTTTCTCTCTCTATCTCTCTCTCTCTCTCTCTCTCTCTCTCTCTCTCTCTCCCTCTTTTTACTTCATGACACTTTCTCTTCCACGTGATGGAGACAAATCAACATACATAGTATGTGAGGTTTTCAGTTCGTTTGTGATGTCATTTCAACAGCCAGCTTCTTGATAGATCATAATTAGGGTTATACCTGATTATGGGCAAATGCTGACCGAAATTTTCTATCAGGTGATCCTTGCCTTAGAATTTGAAATAGGACACAAAAACGTCATTTTCTCCGCTCTTGGCAAAGATAAGGCAATGGCATGTTTATAGACATTATTCATCTCGAGATTTGCTCATGAAGTTGTTTGAAGATGGATGTGTTCTTTCTTAGTTTTTCATGATGAATTGGAATCCGCTTTGATAAAAATCGCGTCCTTGTCGGAGATTAACAGACAGACAAGATGATAGCTCTGTAGTATATAGTACACTGTTATGGCAAAGAAATGCTAAAAGGGTGATGTTTGAACTGACCGAGAATATGATATTGTCGGATATTAACAGTGTCAAGATAGTATGATTTTTTAAATTTTTTAAAAAATGTTTTGCCACGGATTAGTTTGTGAATATTTCGAATGAGTGGATAACATCGTCTGTTCACTGTTAATACGAGTTTGGACAGCTATATGCACTGCAAGCCTTATAGAATCTTTGAAATCTGTTGACCACTGCACTGGTTGTGCCTCGGGTTCTGAGTGAAGAAATAATACGTTTACTTCATGTAAAGCTTCAGAGTTAGAAATACTTACGTTTTCTTCAAAATATAAGTGCTAGAAATACTTGTGCTTCACATTCCCAGTGCTAGAAATACTTGTGCTTCACATTCCCAGTGCTAGAAATACTTGTGCTTCACATTCCCAGTGCTAGAGATACTTGTGATTCACATTTCCAGTGCTAGAAATACTTGTACTTCACATTCCCAGTGCTAGAAATACTTATGCTTCACATTCCCAGTGCTAGAGATACTTGTGATTCACATTCCCAGTGCTAGAGATACTTGTCATTCACATTTCCAGTGCTAGAAATACTTGTGCTTCACATTCCCAGTGCTAGAAATACTTGTGCTTCACATTGTCAGTGCTAGAGATACTTGTGCTTCACATTCCCAGTGCTAGGGATACTTGTGCTTCACATTGTCAGTGCTAGAGATACTTGTGCTTCACATTGTCAGTGCTAGAGATACGTGTGCTTCAGGTTTCTTGTGCTATAGAAATACCTGCGTGTGGATGTGTCTTTAGTTCCTTTGTGACAATTGTTAGTGTCACCAGTTGGCCGCTAGTTGGGACTGTGGTCACAATGGCAGGACTACAAATGCTACCCATGTCCAAACTACTGGAAGCCCTGGTAAGCCTTCGTCTATCGCCTCTCTTGTTGTCGTGCTCTTAACAGCGACAAAAATCCGAACTCTAGCATCTTGAGTTTCGTTAGGGTCAAGAAATACGGTGTGTCAAGGGGTACATGGCGGCTGTGGTAAATTGTGTAGATGACACGTATTTACTTATGAATTTATTTGTTTTTATTGATTATCTATCTATGTATTTATTATTTAGTTATGTTATTTATTTGTTCATTTATTAATCTGTTCATGCAGTCATTCACGCATTCATTTATTCACAAGTTTGTTCATTCATACATTTTCTCATTCCTTTAATCATTCATTCATGCATGCACTTCTTCGTTCATTCATTCTTTTTTCTTTCAGTTTAATATATATATATATATATATATATATATTGCTAACCAATTTATTGTTAAGTCGTTGGTTCCCAGCCAGGCAAAGTTTATTTACGAACATAATTGTTTATTTTACGACGGAATGGCATGCGAATGCACAGCCTCGCCTGTGCTCTTATAATTTATTTACTGACAAATGGCACGCACCTCTTTTCCTTTGCACTATGTTTCGTTTGCCTCTCTCCTATGTGTTTCCAGCGGAATATATACAGTAAACGGGGGAAGAGAGAGAGAGAGAGAGAGAGAGAGAGAGAGAGGCGGGGGAGGGGATTGAAGTAAGAAAAAAAAAACGGGCAAAGACAGAGAGAAAGACTTTTTTTTTTTTTTCTTTTCAGAGAAGAAGGCATGCAGAGAGTGTCAGAGAAAGAGAGAGATGGATGGGTGGAGTGGGTGTAATTAGAGAGGCAGAGATGTAGCAACGAAGGTCAGAGAGAAAAAAAAAAAAAAGAAGAGTGAGAGAGACAGAGGTTAGGGAGGCATATTCGAAGCATGGAGAGACTGTCAGATGAAAGAGGCTGTTGGAAAAATAGAATGCGGAAAGAAAGTGTGATAAACAGATGGATATATTATGGGAGAAAGACAATATGAACAGGAGAAAAGATAGATAGATAGATAGAGAGATAGAGAGAGAGAGGCGGGGAGAGAAATACGGAGAGAGACGGTGAGGGAGAGAATGGGATAGAGAGCAAGAATGTCAGCAAACTCCAAAGAGAGCGCAGCCCCACACCCCAACATAAACAAACGGCTGCAATGATTCTAAATAACCCCGACCAATTCTTGTGCTAATTTTATGGGCCTGGCAGTTTCGCTGCCTTGACAAGTACATGTCCCCCTCTCATGAAACAGCGTAAACGGCAAAAATTAGACTTTGGTCGATGGCAGTGCAAAGAAGAAATTAAAAAAAAAAAAAAAGTTAAAGGGAGACAGAGAATCATTTGTCATATGACTCATAACGTATTAAATCTAGGAATACAATAGGAGTACTCAACTGTCGTTAACCAGGTTTGTGGGATGACGGACTTTGGTCGTATAAGGCGTTCTGTGGCGAACGGGCAGAACGCAAATCTTGACTCCTAGGCCTTGCCTAGTCTGATGGTTGAATCCCATTAAAGACGTTTGATAGATCGTTTCAAGCCAGTTTTTGCACCCCTGGTGTGCAAAATGCCACTCTGAATTGCTCTTTTCTTTTTTTTTTTTTCTCTTTAAAAAAAAAAAAAGAATTCTCTTTCCTCGGTGTGCTTTTAAAACTTCTTTTAATTTCTGTGTTTGTTGTCCGCATCATTGGCTTTCTAAGCCCATGTTTGTGTTAATTTGTCTGTCTCTCTCTGTCAGTTTGCTTGTCTGTCTGTTGCTCTGTCCCTCCATTTCAGTGAGCCTCGGCTGGGTTTTCTTTCTGTCTCTGTCTGTCATTATGGACTTTCTCACAGTCTTAGATTTATCTCCTTTGAGCTATCACTCTTTCAATCCCTCAATGTTACCTCCTTACGCCTTCTCACCACGCCTTCTTTTTCCATGGTGAAATCAACTGCTCTTCTCTCCCAAGTTTGTCATATGGAGGCAGTGGTTACTACAACAGTTTTTTTTTTGTTTTGTTTTTTTGTTAGTTTATTTGTTTGTTTAATGTTGGGGGTTAGCTAGTGTATTACTTTTTGTTGTCTTTTTTTTTTTGTTGTTGTTGTTTTTTGCTAAGTGTGCAGAGGTCAGCCGGTACCATATTACTAGAATCTTTTATTGTTATTAATATTATTATTATTATTATTTCGTTTATGTTTGTTGTTAGCTGGAGTCGTTCTAGTATCGATGAAAGTACCTTTGTCTGCCTGCCATTTTTTGGAGACAGTTGTCGTTGCTGTTTATTGTTAATGCTGTTGCTGTTGTTGGTGGTGTGTCTGTGATTGTTTTAGAGTGCTGTCTCCTGTGTTTTCCGTGTTGAGCACAGTAGTTTTGTCTTCTGAACGTAACATCGCGATTTGAGTAGTAGAACATCACTGAATAATGTTTCCTATTATAATATTATTTTTTTAAAATTTTGTCAGCGTCCGCAATTCCGTGGCCTTTCGCCGAGTTCTCTATCACAGCGTCGTGATATCGTGCCCAAAGATTGAGCCTCATGTAGAGTAAGGAAATTTATATTTTTAAAACCAACTTATTTGTGTTTGTCGATACATAGTGGGGAATTCTGATCCATTTCTGTATCCTCCATGGAATATAGGTGTTTTAGATCTGTCTAGGTTTCAGATGGAATCAGCAGCATTGTTCTTTCCATTGTCCACAGAACTTCTGTTTATTGCCATTTGAATCTGTCTCCATACCTCATTCTATAGATCTACCTCTCTCCTTCTTTCCCCTTGTCTGTCTTTTTTATTTTTAGTCTGTCTGTCTTTTTGTCTGTCTGGCTGTCTGGCTGTCTGTCTGGCTGGCTGTCTGTCTGCCTGTCTGTCTGTCTGTCTGGCTGGCTGGCTGACTGACTGACTGCCTGCCTGCGTGCCTGCCTGTCTGTCTGTCTGTCTGTCTGTCTCTCTCTCTCTATCTCTCTCTCTCTCACCCAGACATAAACATACACAGTTGCATACCCACTTACCCCTCTCTCGCTCTTTCAGTCTTAGGACACTCAGATTCCTTTCTTAAATTCATTTCTCTCATTGGTCCTCATGCTCTTTGGCTAACTCAATATTGCTTTTGTTGTCTTTGCATGTGAGAAGCTTAATTTTTCCTCCTTCTCTCTTTCTCTGGTGTTCTTTGTCTTTCTTTTTATCTCTCACCAACACAATGCCAACGTTTTGCAAACATTTGCGTATGTGATAGTTTCTCTCGCCCTCTCTTTCCCTTGTCTTACGATAGTTTCTCCCGCCCTCTCTTTCCCTTGTCTTACGATAGTTTCTCCCGCCCTCTCTTTCCCTTGTCTTATGATAGTTTCTCTCGCCCTCTCTTTCCCTTGTCTTACGATAGTTTCTCTCGCCCTCTCTTTCCCTTGTCTTATGATAGTTTCTCTCGCCCTCTCTTTCCCTTGTCTCATTCATTCTCCCTTCTCTACCACCTCCAATTCACTCACTCATTCTCATCAGTCCAACTTCATATTTTGTCTATGGTTTCTCTGTTGTGTGTATGTGTGACCGGTTATCAAGATGTGTCTTTACAATTCTTTTTTCTTTCCCGGTCATGCCTCCAGGCCAGGGAATTCACACTAAAGGCTTCTGTTGTCGGTGTTAGTCATCGATTTTTTGGCTGCACGGAAGACATAGGGTTTCTCAGTTTCATTGAGTTAAATCATACCGAAAAAAAAAAAAAAAGGAAATGATGTGTAAAGGGTATCCGAGAAAAAAAAAAAGTAACAACAAAATGAAAACGATATGAACTTATCAACCCAAACCCGTAGCAAGAGAGAATTTAGAAGGGAGTGAGACGGAAGAAAAGTAAACAGAAACGAGAGAGAATGACAGAAAGAAAAAGAGAAAAGCAAAAGAAAGAAAGGAAGGATTGAACAAAGAAGGGGCAAAAGAAAGCTTGTGAACAGGATTATGCGTGCAAGAAAGAAAGAAAGAATGAGGGAAAGAACGAGCGAAAGAATTTTTTTGAGTAGGATTATGCGTGTCTAGATGTAGTTAGAGGAAGACATGATTGTTGTAGTATTGGGCTATGGAGTGTTGCAAAATATTACCTGGACAGTGGCGTGGCCACTTCAACGTGGAATATGCACAGATTGTATCTCCTAAAACCTTGTAAAATAGTTTTGCTGTGTTTTCGACTGTCTTCGTGCTTGTTGAACTTTAGTTTTTTGTTTGTTTTTTGTTTTTGATTTCTTTTTATCATTTTAGATTGATGGGTAGATCTATATTTAAAATCCATTCTTCATCTTGTGTCTTTTCTTGCTTTGATTTCAGGTGAAAAGATCTCGCCTTGATCTCGACCCGGGAGGAACTTTACAGATTCTTGGTGAAGACAGCGATCAAAACAGGTAAATAAGAGTTCATGAAATAAATTCGAAAAGACATTTGTTAGATCAGATTGGTCGACGAAAGATAAATTTATTCAAAATATTTCTTAGATTAGATTGGATGCGACAACAAAAATTAAATCTATAAGGGAACTGTTAGATTAAAAGATGTCTCCTAGATTGGATAGGTCGACAAAAGTCGACGTTTATTAAGAGGTAGTTTTTAAGTCAACATTACAAGAGGCAGTTATTAGATTGGATTAGTCGAGAAAAGTGTATATTATAAGAGGTAGTTGTTAGATTGGATTGGTCGACAAAAGTCAACGTTATAAGAGGTAGTTGTTAGATTGGATTGGTCGACAAAAGTTAACATTATAAGAAGTAGTTGTTAGATTGGATTGGTCGACAAAAGTTAACATTATAAAAGGTAGTTGTTAGATTGGATCGGTCGACAAAAGTTAACATTATAAGAGGTAGTTGTTAGATTGGATTGGTCTACAAAAGTCAACGTTATAAGAGGTAGCTGTTAGATTGGATTGATCGACAAAAGTTAATATTATAAGAGAGAGTGGTTAGATTGGGTTGTACGACGAAAGTTAACTTTGTAAGAGACATTTGTTAGATTAGATTGGATGACGAACGTCAAATTTGTAAGAGATTTTAGTTGGACAAGAGCAGACAACAAATATTAAATTTATAAGAGATATTTGTTAGATTAGATTGGACGACAAACCTTAGCCTTGTAGAAGATTTGTTAGAGTAAATTGGCCGACAAAAGCGATAGCTTTGTAAGAGATATTTGGTACGTTACATTGGACGACGGAAATAACAAAATTTATAAGAGGTATTTGTTAGATTAGATTGGACGACAACGTACTTCATACAAGTACTTCACTGATGTCATGAGAACATTGTTGTGCTCGGAGTGTACATTAGTGATCGATAACCTCATCTCTGTCAATCGTTTCTTACAGCTTCGTTCTCTCTCTCGCTCTCTCTTTCTGTCTGTCTCTCTCTCTCTCTCTCTCTCTCTCTGTGTGTGTGTGTGTGTGTGTCTTTATCGTAAACTCTGTCTCTCTCTCCCGTTTAAGCTCTCCCTCTCCTTCTCTCATATATACATAAATTTATTATGCTCTCTTTGTCCTTTTTTTTTGTTCTCGCTTACGCTTTAAAATGCCCTCTCACTTCCTCTGTTCCTGTCTCACTTTCTCATTCGTATTAAGTTTTTCATTCTGGCCACCCACTCTCTCTCTCTCTCTCTCTCTCTCTCTATCTTTCTCTCTTTCGAGATAACTTCACTCCTTGTTGTCCCCGCTAACCCAGTCTCTCTCACATAGTTTTCGTTCACATTCTCTTTACACCCCTCTCTGTTTCTCTGTCTTTTCTCTCTGTCTAATGCTCGGTCTGTCTTTTTGTCTATCTTTCTGCCTGTTTTTTGTCTAATTATGTATCTGTCCGTCAGTCCAAGACTCTGTCTGTAAGCCTCTCTGTCTGTCTTTCTGTCCGTCTGTCTGTCTGTGTATTTGTCTATCTAGTGTCTGCCTGTCTGTCTTTTTTTCAGTCTGTCTGTCTGGCTATCTGTTTGTCTATCTGTCTATTTGTCTTTCTGTCTGTCTGCCTCTTTGTCTGTCTGATTTCTGTCTATATAGCCCTGTCTGTTTTGTTCAACTGCTATGGAACTAATATTAACAACTGTCTCACCTTCCCTCCCCTCTCCACCCCCTCCCCGTCTTACAGCAACAATCCTGTACCACCCTGTGCCGGTGGAGGAGAAGAGAGTGGAGAAGACTCGACTTCTCTAGAACATTCCTCTCCTACGCTGGAACCATCTCTAGGCATCACCCACCATGTCAACGGGCATTTCTCAGGTGAGGACACAAAATGACCTTATCCTGGGCAAAATTATTTTTCTTCCGCCCCGTACATCATTTTCAAATAGCTGGAAATAGTTTTTTTTTTTTAGATATTATGTCAACCAACGCGCCCACAGTTTTTATCAACTTTCATTGAAATGACGCCAAAATCCAAGATGGTGGTGTTGCCATGGTAATTGTTTGAGAAAGTCGATCATTTCCACTGCTTTCCTTTAATGTTACTCTGGCGAACTCGGTGAAAAAGGTTAAAATAGTCTACCTGAAATAAAACACACACACACACACACAAACAAACAAACAAACAAACAAACCTTGCGTGCACCCACTTCATAACAATTGAAATGTGTGGGCTTTTGTTGCATGTAAGAACTCATCGTTATCGTTACCGACATTCATTTCTGCCATCAGCGGTACGCTTATCAAGCTGAGGCAAGGTTACGTGACTCTGCCTTGTGTTCTGATATATTATGAGTGATATTTTTTTCTGGCTGTTATGTGAAAGTGTCCTATAAAATATATTGTATCTCAGCAACAGTTACTGTGCTTGGAATTTCGCTTCGACAACAAATAAGAGGTTATCTTATCTTATGTTATTTATAGAATCCTTTTCCAAGAATGTCAATACTGTTTTGCTGTTTAAGTGGTAGGAACGTATTGTCTATATAAAATATATATCTTCTATATAATATAGTCCCATTTTTCCGACAGGGTGATCAGGTTCTGGCTGTTTGGCCATCACATATCTCATGTTAGCTTTTTGGACTTCAGAGGGTTAATTGTGTTGTCAAAAATATGATGATGATGATAATGATGATATGACTTTGTTGCCCTGAGGAAGATCTGAGCCAATTGGCTTGAAAATTTGGCAGAGAATTTTGACATCAATACCAAGTTCTTTGTATATGTTATTTGCTTTTTTTTTCTTTTTCTTTTTCATTGTTTGATCAGCTGCCGGTTGGAAGTCTTATTATGTTTCATATGATGATGATGATAGATGATGATGGCGATAGGTGGCAATGCTGACGATTCTACCACATTTTGTTCCACTTCTAAAGTCATAATTTTATTACTGCACATGTAAAGTCATAGTTTTTATTATTGCACATATACTGTACAACTGCACGACATTACTGCACTACCACTTGATCCAGCTCGTATGATCATTTCACGTTATCCTCTCTATTGACCCATCTGACTGTATGCCTGTCTGCGTTTCTATTGTCATCCACCCTGTGTGTATGTCTATTTGTCTTTCTTTGCGTATATTTCCTTCTACCGTTCCATCCATCCATCCATCCATCCATCCATCAAGCCGTCCATCCACTCATCCATCCATCTACCTGTCCGTCCATCCATCCATCCGTCCGTCCGTCCGTCCATCCATCCATCCATCCCATCCATCCCATTCATCCATCCCTCTGTCCATCCATCCATCCCATCCATCCATCCATCCATCCATCCAATCATCCATCCGTCCGTCCTGCTCTCGACTGTCTGTTTTTCTGTCTGTCTGTTTGTCCCATCCTCCTGATGATGTCTTCCTTTGTTTGCCCATAAGATGTAAGAGAAAATAGTGAAACTATTGACATCAAATTAATTGATTCCCTGGCTGAAACTCCTCACAGCCTCTGGATCCTTGAACTAAGCAACACATTACCATTAATGCATGGTGAATTATCGTTCGGACTTTAATTTCTTCTGTCAGCGCGTGTCAAGCCACGAGACCGGCACCCCCACAGCGCGAGACCAAGGCCGCATCCAACGGCCACGGGTCGCTGACTGGTGCGCACTACATGTGCGCCGTACGGGAATGTGCAGAGACGCGCCGCGGCATTGTGCGCAACAAATCGACGTTGTCCGACGCGTAAAGCATTCGGTTTAGATTAAAGAGACGTTATGGTCTGCAGTCTAGACGCTCCATGGCATGTGAGATAACAAATAATAATAATAACAATAATAATAATCATAAAAAGAGAAGAGGGATTTTTTAAATACAGTTTGTGCACTCATCGGAAACTTTTTAAGAGTTTATTGGGATAAGAATTGGGGGGATCAAAGGGTGGTGAATTGAGTGGGTGGATATTCAGTATAATTCTTCGTGCTCTGTGGGACGCGTTGAAAGGTTTGTGACGCGCAACGCATAAGACGGGAGTGGCAAGTCATATGGCGCAAAGTTGAATAAGCAAAAAAAATTATACAGATACCCAGGAGAGTTCACCAATACCCCGAGAAATCCCATCGACCCGTGTCTTGGCCTTGTCCTCGGCCCTATGTTTGGCTCATTTTTTGGCTTGACCCTGTTACTATGAGCAATTTTTTGTTGTTGTTGTTTTTGTTGTTATTGTTTTTTTTTTTTTCCTGATCCCTGGATCCCTCTTTCTCCCTCTGTCTTTCAGTTGTCTTTTCCGTGCAAAATAAATCCATGAATTCAAAGGCATTGGGTGTGCGATATAACTGAATTTGGTCTATTTTTCCATCGTGCGATTTGGGACATATTCATCTTTTTTTTTTTTATGCCTGTTTTTCTTCCATTCCTTCAGGCATTCCATCTGGATCAACAGATCCCACCTCTTACAATCAAGCCCAATCTTGGTTAATGTGTCAGCCATCAGCCGACTCGGGTAAGTTTACTTCACTCTCTGGGTGAAACGTCTGTCTGTTTGTCTGTCAGTCCTTTGTTTGTCTGCCTGCCTGCCTGTTTGTCTGTCTGTTAGTCTGCATGTCGGTCTGTTTGTCTGATTTTCTGTTTGTATGTCTGTCAGTCTGTCTGTCTGTTCATCAAGTCAGTGGATGTGTCTAATCTTAAGAAGGAGAAAGTAAAGGAAGAGTGATCAGACATACATCATTTGGGTTTGTCTGTCTGTCTGTCTGTTTGTCTGTTTAGTCACTCTGTCAAGTCAGTGAATATGTCTGTCTAATCTTGGGAAGGACGAAAGTAGGAAGATCAGACATCCGTCGTTTGGGTCGTCTGTCCATCCATTGGAGTGCCGGCTGTTCATATAAATGTGTGTCCATTTGATAGGCAACTCATTGTTTGCCTATCACTGTGTCTGCCCCTATGTCTGGAGGTTTGTCCCGGTCGGTCTACCTGCAGGTTACCTACTCGTTTCACATTATATAGGGGAGCAGACAGGCAAGTAGGTACATTGGTAGACAGGATGAGAGGTAGGTACAAAGTAGCCGTAAGGGATATAGGCAGGTATCGGTAGATAGATAGATAGATAGATAGATAGATAGATAGATAGATAGATAGATAGATAGATAGATAGATAGGTAGGTAGGT
>JBCAUA010067173.1:0-11127 GCA_038406235.1 Peronia verruculata
TGACTGACTGACTGACTGACTGACTGACTGACTGACTGACTCACTCACTCACTCACTCACTCACTCACTCACTCACACACTCACTTACTCACTCACTCACTCACTCACTCACTCACTCACTCACTCACTCACTCACTATCCTCCTTTGGCTTGAGAGCTGATCTGAATATCAGTGCCATACGTATTTAACAGTGACAACTCAAAGCGCACTGTCAACTCCAAGGAAGTTTCGCTAATGAGTTCTGTTTGCGATTTGGCGGCGAGCCACATGCTGCTGTATGCACAGCATTAACCACACGTCACAAATGCAGGCTAAGACGTGTTGGATTTCACACCTCAGTTGCAGTGCCTTTCCTGACCTCTCCGCCATGGATTCAGAGATGCGTTTGTAATTGTGAACGTGCGACTTAGTGCAGTTTACACGTGTGTGCTATCAATAACATCATTTTGAGTGCATGTTCATACCTGAGTGCTGTTGATAACGACGTTCTGCAGCCTTCTTATATATTAAGAATAATAAATCTTTGCTGTACTTTTTTTTTTTTTTTAAATCCGATTGTCATCATTACTGACCGTTTGTTTTGCCATCCATCCATCCATCCATCCATCAATCCGTGTATGCACCCTGAAAAAAGAAAAAAAAAAAAATCGCAAAGCTACTTATTTGGAAAACTTGAAGAAATGATCAAAATGGATCGATCGTTCTGACATTTGACGACATGCTTATCACATGGAGGACATGCTTAACTGCCTCGATTATGTTAAACAAATAATAGCTAGTACAGTTGAATGTGTGGACCTCAGACATCGGTACGTTCGAAGTACATCGATTTAGATGCCATTTGTGTTCTTTATGCGGCTGTTCTTTTGCTTTGTTGTTTTGAAGAAATAAAGTCTTCAGATCGTGGAAGTCTCTTGTACCACACCCCTTAACTCTGTATGTGTGAAAATAGGAGTGTTAAAAGCTGGAAAGGAGAAAACTTGAGAAAGGGAAAGATTGAGTATTGATGGATTGATTTTAAAGGACCCTTTCACACACTCGTACATTCTTATGGCTTTTAAGAAGATATAAATCACATCATTACAATATTAACCGCAGCAGTAGAAGCAACAACAACAACAACAACAGCAACAGCAACACTAAAAACGACAACACTAAAATAAGAGAAGAACAACTGTAAAATAATAATAATAATAATCCACTCTGTTCCTGACCTCCGTTAGGTCGGGATAGAAACGGTTTTCCCCATAGAGACGTCTGTCGGCATCTTCTTCGATATTACCATCGTGGTCAGCGACTCAGGCTTAGCGTGGGAACTTCACAGTTTGTGTTGCGGACAGCGGAGCGGCCTGTCCGTAGTAGCATCCAAGTGAAATCTTTGGCAAAACATTAACACCTCCCCCCCACTCCCCGAGATTTGGTGGGGGTGGGGTTGTTGAGAAGGACGTGAAGGTAGGGTCGAGCAAAACAGAGGACAGAAACTTAGTGCTGTGGTTTGCTGTGTCTCGGGGTTTAACGGCATCTAAGCACGACGACGACCATATTTTGCCTAGCACTGCTGGATATCTTTACACATCAAAAAAGTTTGTTTGTTTGTGTTGGGATTTAATAATGTGCGGAAATTGATGAAATAACAGGGGCAAGAGGGGGATATTTGAAGGAGGAAGGAAGGAAGAAATGGAAGAGAGGAGTAAGGTCACGGTGGGGAAGAAAAAAAAGGAAGGAGGGATAGAAAGATAAAGAACGTGAGTGGTATTTGAAGGAGACTAGAGAGAGAGAATACAGTCATGTAAGATAATACAGAAACTTGTTATAGGCAAGAAGATGGATGAAGCTTTTAATACAAAGGACGTGAAGTATATTTGGAGGAGGAAAGAAAGAAGAAATAGGAGGGAGGAGAAACGTATGGAACAAGGAAAGGATGGAAAGATAACACTAGAATATGAGAAATATTTCCGGGAAGACAGAAGAAAACATGATTATAGGGAATGGTGGGAGGAGGATGGAAAGATACATAATGAGAGAAAACGAAACATTTTGGGAGATGCTTACAAAGAGGATGTAAGACTGTGTGTTTGTTTGTGTGTGTGTGTGTGATTTTTTTTTTTTTTTTTAGTCTTTCAATCCCAAGAAAGTAGAATTATCTCGGCTTTAAGTAGCTGCCTGATTTTGGTGAGTATTTTTGTGGGTAGAAATTTGGACTTAGGAAGTTTTGCCTGGTCAGGGGCACTCCGCCTACTTTTTCATCGATTTGGAACTGCTAAGGGCTCTTTGACGTGCATACCGTATACATGGAACCTCCGAAATATATTTACCCTTATTCAAGAAGGCTAAACGTCGGGCTTCCCTTCCCAAAGGAAGCCACGGGATCGTTGAGGTGCTGAAAAAATGCAGGTTTCGATATTGATGTCCTTCCGTCCCCTATCTAATGAAGGACCCGTGAGTCGATCCCGGCCTCACCGCCGTGAGTTGTTTTCACCCTGAAGCAGACGCCCAACCACAGAGATGGTAAGGGAGGGAGCTTGTCGGGGAATGAAGGGGACACTATGGAGATAGGAGGAGTGGAGATGGATGGATGGATGGGTCGGTGGGTGGATGAATGAATGGATGGGTGGGTCGTTGGATCGATGGATGGGTTGGTCGGTGGATGGATGATGGATGGATGGACGGACGGACGGACGAACGAGCGAGTGAGCGAACAGATAGATGGGCGGACGCACAGACAGATTGACTGATGGATGGAGGTAGTGACAGAAAAAGGGAGGGAAGGAAATAATCAAACGATTGAAGGTGGCTGGGCCGAGGGAAGAGAGGGAAACAGAGGGGAAAAGAAAGAGGACTGTAGAAGGCAGGAAAAGAAGAATAAAGAATCGGATGAACGCTTAGAGAACGGAGCGTTGAGGAGGTTACAGGAGGAGCTGAGCAATAGAATTTAGAGGGAATGGAGTGGAAGATTTTAATGGGAACAGGAACTTCTGGAGGAAAAGAAAGAATGGAAAATGTGGAACCAAGGAATTCGAGAAGAGAGAGAGAGAGAGAGAGAGAGAAGGGGGGGGGGAGGAAGCAAAGATGGGCGGAATCAAAAAGCCAGAAAACTCACGGCGGAAGAGTAAAAGTTGGAGACAGGATGTGAGAGAATAGGGTTTCATTCTCCTCTGGCTCAGCGATGTAAATTTGCTCCGTATTTTGTTTTTATCCCCGCCAGGGACTCAATCGATTGACTGCGCTCTGTCTCCAGGGTGAGATAACCTTGTGTCGGTCTTGTCGCTGTACGGTGGAGATGGTGCTGCTGTCGCTTGTGCTGTTTTGTTGTGAGGAGAAGTTTTTGTTGTGAAGTTATGTGGATAGGGTAGATTGATTAGATGGATGGAAAGATGGATGGATGAACGGACGGACGGGTGGATGGATGGGTGGATGGATGATTGGGTTTGTGGATTTGGGGGTGAAGGGATAGATGGATGGATGTAAATACGCATAGGGGGTACAGCTGAATGCGAGATTAAACAAAGGCAAGGTCGGGTCGGTTTGGATGACATCTCACATAAATACTATCATCCTAACCAATTCTCAACCCTAGCTCTAGCCCTATAGTACTGACTTTGTTAGGCGACTTGTCGCCCAAATAGTGAAATTGATAACCCTTTACCTAAAGCAGGCGACGATTCACCGAATTATTTATTTTCCATCCATGACAAACTCTGGACAAATTACGTTGAGTGAGTTTTATAGACATCATTGGCAATCTCTATTTTCTTAGAAGGCACGTTGAAACGCAAAAGATTAGGGGGATGTTTGTGTTGGGGTTTAACGACACATGAGCACGATTACGACTATATTTTGTCAAGCACGACAAGATACGTTTACACGCAAAGAAGAAGAGAGGAAAGACAGCGGGACAGAACACAAGAGCAAGGATAGAGAGAAGAGATGTCCCCTCCCTGGAATGTCGCGGATGACACTCCATGGGAAACACCCCACCGATCGCGGGCTTACACCGCCTACAGGTGGGAGCAGGAAACCTACTTATAAACCCCGGGTCCCTGTGGGGGAGGTTAGGGGGAAGGGAGAATTAAAGAAAACAACCCGAGAAAAGGGGTGGAGTGAAGACCTACTCTTTAATATCTCTGTTGTCACAGAAAGGCCATGTTGAAATGGAGACTGACGATAACGATGGCGAGGGACAGCTTGATCGAAAAGACACGATTGGGCCATGTCTGCGCCGTCCGCCAATCGATAGGCCCTGTTCCGGAGGTTGGTTGACCATGTCTCATGTCCGAGAGAGCCAGAGGCCCCAGTGGACACCCCCCCCCACCCTTTTCTCTCTTTTACGTGATCTTGCAGGATTTATTATTCCCTTTTCCACCTCTCTCTCTCTCTCTCTCTCTCTCTGTTTCTCTTTCTCCCTGTATTTTTTTCCCCCTTGCCCTGTATCTTAAACTGGTTGAGACAGCACAGAGAAAAAGAATGGAAGAAGATTGTGATGGGTCGGGAAAGAATTCAGATTCAGTATATAAATCTGCATGATTGTAGGTGTATGTTTGTGCACCTTGCCCCATATTCTCTCTCTCTCTCTCTCTTCCCCCCCTCCCCTCCTCAATTCAAGTTCATTTTGTGTTTTATCTCCCTTTTTTTTCTCACTGTCTGTGTCTCATTCTCCTTCTCTAAACCTGTCTATATGTCTACCTGCACCTCCGTCTCTCTCTCATCTGTGCATCTTCTATCGCGCCCCCCCCCCCTTCCGTTCCCGTGTCATGTCTTATGTATGTGCCTTAATTTTTCTCTCTCTCTCTCTCCCTCTCCCTCCCTCTCTCGTTCTCTTCTTCTTTGTGCCACCTCAATCTCGTTCTCTCTTTTACTCTCTTTTTCACTTGCAGATCCCTCTGATTTTCAGAATTAAATCGAATAAAATGATGTGGTCAAATTACATGTGCACACACACACGCACGCATACTCACACGGGAACACATACTGGCAAACATACACACTCGCCTGCATGGTCACGCACACATACATGACGTGCACCCGCACACACACACACAAACACACACACACGCGCGCGCGTACACACACATACACACATACACACACAACGCGCGCGCACAAAGATAGCAATGTACTTTATATAGGTCTACGCAATATTTAATATTTCAGCCGTATGATTTATGTGTCCCTTCCCGTTCGTCATCTACGTCGACCATTAAGCCGCTTTGTTGATGGGAAGGAAATCCGCTGCACCATTAGCGCGGAAGTACGCGGATATCACGGCCACTATAGCGCTGCTCACGGACCGGGCATTCAAGTCCCAATCAGGCGGTCAGTAAGGCGGAAAATGGAGCCTGTCATCGTGGCGTTGGATGCAATTGTGACCAGGGTAATGTAATGCAGCGAAAAATGACTATTTTAGCCACTATTATTCGCGCCAGTAACGCTGTCGCGTTCAGTGTTGTTACCTCAAGTATCATCGACACGACAAGTAGCCAGATCACTTCTCCAATTGACAGTATGTGACCTGTGTGACAAACAATGTCAGGCCTCGTGAAGACTTAGACTGGATGTCTGAGAGTATTTTTAGAGGACGGTGTTCATTTTAGTTTACTTCTTGTCACGCAGACAATTTTCATGCCCTTCTGAAAAGCGGAGCTCGAGCACGAGTATAGTTAGCATTTTCAACAAAAGTGTAGTAACTTATATTATACCGCTTGGGCAGCTAGATTATTTTCTTAAAAGTATTTTTAAGAGGAGAGTGTACCGGTATACTTCTTGTGATGCAGACAAATTTCATGGCCTTCTGAAAAGCGTATGTCGAGTATTTTAGCACTTTCCTTAAAGGTGTAAGTCCGGCATATTGCTTGGGCCACTAGATTATTTTTTAAAAAGCCGTTTTAAGAGAAGAATTTTAGATTTTTTTTTTTTTTAAGCACCTGTGACACGGACGAATAATGTGAAAAAGTGCAATTCAAGTGTTGGGTTGTACTATAGGAGATAGTATTGATCTATTTAGTACTTATAACATCGCCTGATGTAATGTGAAAATGCATATTGCCCTGGATTGGCTACATATGAACTTATCTGAAAAAGGCTGCCATCATTTACTCAGATTGTAACGATTCGATACATGCTGTGTGACAGGACCACTGGATATGTACCCATTTATGGCTTTTAGGATTCTTAGTTGAGGAAGCTATCACAACTTATTAGCTCTTCTTGCCATGTGTCATGTGGCCGGTTTCTTAGCAGGGTGGTTAATTGGTTGATTGGTTTGTTAATTTGTCGATTGTTTGGTGGCTTGTTACTTAGTGATTGGTTAGTCAATTGCTTGATTGGTTGGTTTGTTGTGGTTTATTTGTCGACTGATTGATTGATTGTTTGGTAAATTGGTTATGTGTTGGTTGGTTGGTTGATTTATTGACTATTAAATTGGTTTGGTATTTTATTGCTTTCGGAGTGCCTCAGATTGCTGTGTTTTAATCAATATATATGTTATGATAGGATTCCGTTTGCTTGTGTTTGGCTCGGGCCTTTGTGACTTTAAATCCGACTCTCATTGTCTCGGACCATGACTTTTTACACTGCCAGAGATGTCAAATTTCCTACTTTAGTAGGATTTCCTACTTTTTGGCTATCAGTAATTTCTCTGTTGGCCCCAAAATCTGGTATTATTTACCATTAACATACTTCAGTTTTATGTACTGCTAAAGAGTGTGCCAGGAACTTTTCTTACTTTTTCATGGAGACAGACTGACATCCCTGATTGTTCCCTCTCAGCCCCCCCCCCCCCCCTTCCCCGTTCTTCTCACACATACACTTACTCTTTCGCTTTGTCCTTTCCTTTTTCTGCGTGCTAGTCAGCCGCGTCTTTCCTTATTGCCATGTTCACTTTTTTTTTTTTTTCATCTGCCGACTTTTGTAAGTACTTCTATCCTTTTATAGGGGTTTAAAAGCACATCGAAATAAATGTTTTTAAGTGTCAATTGAACCTTGAAAGTTTAGATGGCAACACCAGGGAAATATTCCATCCAATTAGGATCGACATTCTTGTTTGGATTGAAAAAAAAAGCGAGATGAAATCAAAAGACTGTATGACAAACAATGTGGTCTGACTTTGTCGCTTCAGTTTTGACTCAGTATGATAGGTTTTTATTTGGTTAGAAGACAGTTTTGACTCACTTTGTTTGAGACCCGGATTCAGAATTCGGAACAAGCTTGCTTTTGCTTTGGTAGTGTACTAGGTCGTTATTAAAATCTGTAGTCCGTCCTTAATCATTAGCAGAAATCTGATGAATATTGGTCATTTTGAAATCGACCAAGGACACCGGGGTCATCTATAGCTCGACAATTTCATGATTTGGGGAAGTTGACCGCGACAGTAACAAGAGTCTAAGGTCATCGTCAGGAGTTCTTTGTGGCATTAAAAGAAGTGGGAGATGTAGTCATTCATTCCAAGAAGAGGTACACAGATGGCGTGACGGTTGTTGCCAGCCAGCCATGTCTGACCTTCACCACAGGCACACATAAAAAGCACCCGTTGATCAGGGTGCTCTGACTAGTGTAAATTGCGAAATCCGCAGACATTTTATTTTCATCTTTACCATTTTCTACCGGCACTGTCGGTATGTAATTCTGAACAATAAAACTGCCCCCTAATAAATAGGTTTGTGCCAGTGTCTTAGCCTTTCTTTTGTGCCACTGTATCCTTATATAGCATTTGAATTTGGGCTTGAGAGATGCTCCCTGATGCAAGGCTGTGACTGTTTGCCTTCATTCTTTTGTCGCACCGTTTCAGTGTGTAACTTTTAAAAATTGACATGCAGCACCTGCTAACCTTTAGAATTTATCGCATCAATACAATTTTTCAGTTAAGCACGGCATTTCTGTTACAGTTGCAAATACTATAATTTTCTCATGATTTTGTGTCAAATTGGAGGGGGGGGGGGGGTCATTTTTTTGTTTTTGTTTTGATTTGATGCGGCTACATCTAGACATTTCGAGGGCCAAGGTTTTCAGATATTGTAGAAAACCTAGTTGCAGTAGTTGTTGACAAACAGTATTCATAACATACTGTTATAGATTTAAAATGTACATATGCTTTGAACATTTTGCATACATGTACATCTATGTGCGTCCGTCAACAGAAATCATTGTCTCTTTACGGGTTCGTGTCTGAACTTAATAGATTTCCACTTACTAAATTTTAGAAAAGTTTTGCGTAGAGGTTGGCCGTCTTGTAAACATGTTCGTGACAGTCTATTGAGATTCTCTTGTGGCACTATATCAAGATCCAGATTTAAACTACGCAGATGAACTCAGATAGTTTTCTGGCAGTGTCTTGCAGACTATACGGCATTGTCTGAGTATATAGCTTTGGGCATTGGAGATACAATCTAACGCATGTCCATAAGTTTGTGGCAGTGTTTTGCCATTCTCTTTTGGCACTGTGCCGGCGTGTAACGCAGAGATCCATTCCGGTACCTGTAGGTACGTTTGTGACAATCCTTTCTTTGGCATTCTCTTGTATCACATTCTGTCAGTTGTGCCATTCTGTATGTAGCTTTGAAGTACAAAGGCGCACTCAAGTGCATGCATAAGTTTGTCACAGTTTCTTGCATCCCCCCCCCCTTTTTTTTTTGTGGCGTTATATCATTGGTATGTAGCTTTTAATAACAGAGTTGTACCTTAATACATATAGAGTTGTCACAGTTTCTCCCCCTCCCCCCTTTTTTTTTTCTTCGTGACACTATATTAATATGTAGAACTTTGATTTAGAAAGTTGCAACTTAATACACGTAAGAGATTTATGTCAAATTTTCGTGTTTTTAATATTTATTTAGTATTATTATTATTTTAATATGTAGAACTTTGATTTAGAAAGTTGCAACTCAATACATGTGAGAGATTTGTGACAAATTTTCGTGTTTTTTATATTTATTTAGACTCTATTTATTATTAGTATTTTTTGGCTTGTATTGTTTTGAACTTTCAGCAAATGGGAACGAGAGGGGGGGGGGGAGAAGGGAGAGAAAAGGAAAAAGAAATGGATGATAAAAGGGAAGGTGGCAGAATGTATAAAGCTTCCCGAAGGCCACTCAGGAAGTGTCCACGCCGCAGGGCGGATATCCGTGGGATGAAGGCATGTCTGCTGTGCGTGACATCGAGTACAACCGCTGCAAGTTCAAAGCCCACGGAGTAGAAAGACACAGAAATCGGCTTCTCTTTCAAAGCAGCTGCGGGTTATAGAATGAGAACGCGTATCCCAGAAATGATGTTTTTAATCATGACCAAGGATGGAATGCCAGAATTCACTCAAGTGCTAGCTTTCATTCACAGAATTATTTGATCTTTCCCTGTGTATGTAACATTCGTTTATTTGTGTTTGGGTTTAACGGCACTTCAGCACGATCACGGCTATATTCGTGCCAAACAGGGACGTTTACATGTCAAGAAGAGGAAAGAGAGCGGGACAGAAGATAAGGGCAAGGAGAGAGGGAGAAGAGATGTCATCACTGCAGCGTCGAGGATGGCAATCCATGTCGGGCTTTCATCGCCTGCAGGTGGGAGCAAAGAACCATCTTATATACCCCGGACACCCGTGGTGGTGGTGGTGGTGGTGGTTTGGGAAGGGGGCGGGATATGGCACGTAAACCCGAAGATATTTTTGAGTCTTAAGTCTTAATTTGGTGACAGACTTTCATCGGGTCATCTGCGGTGACGATCAAAACCGTTCAGTGATGACGTGATCCGTCTCTTGGCAGCGACGTTATTTAACCGGTTATGGCGGTTATGGGATCATACTGATCGGTTGTTTAACCATCGGTCATGAACATCTAACAAAATTGTATCGATAGGGTCGACCCCCCCCCCCCAAAAAAAAAGTGAATATGGTTGAATTGGGATTGGGGGGGGGTGCAGGGGGAAGGGGGATAGACAGTATGAATGAGGGAGAAAGAGAATGCAGAAATACAGCCATGTTAGGTGATCCTATTGTATGTTGTCCAATGTGGATGTGTGTCTAACATAGAGAATGGCCATCGATTTCTGACAGAGAGTCCGAGGTTCTTTCCGGATAAGGGGGCAGGATATTACTATTTGATGATGTCACTAGATTACTATTACTGTTACCGAGACATGGTCCCGCTCAAGACAAAAGTAGGAAGATGATCCTTATCTTCCGCTATTGCGCGGATTTCTGGTATCGGCCATGTGTGCTGACATGTCATTATTTTGTCAAAAAGTATATGGTTCAAATTATTGAATTCTCCTCCCATGAAGATTCTTCCTTTTTAGAAACCATGGAATAGAATCTCTATGATCTGTAAGTGCCAAAAAATAGAACCTTATGGTCATTACGACATGGTTCCGATTAAAAAGGAAAAGCTGGTACCGATAGTCTTGTGCTGTAACTGTCTGAAAATATAACGTTATAGTGACTGGGACATGATCTCCCTGAAAATAGAAGGAGTAGGTTGTTTTTGTGCTGGGAGTTAAAATATAATGTTATGTTGACTGTGACATGGTTCCACTCAGAGAAAAGCGCCTGGTGGTCGTGCTGTATTTATGTACATGTATATGGAAGGAAAAACGACACAATCTAAGCCAATTCCTAAGGGTTTGGCGGGGGGGAGGAAAAGGGCTGAGTTAGCAATACATAGGGGCAGAATGGGAGATTGTTTCGCAGATTATCTGCCCCTTCCAAAAGAGGAACTTGCGGAAGGGGAGATCATTTTGAGCAAAGTTTTACTTAGGGGAAAAAAAAAAAACCCAAAAAAACCTTTACTGCTTGCCATTCAAAAGACTGATCGCAAAAAACCTGAAAAATTATAAAAAGAAGAAGAAAATTTATATGTATTTTTAATTTTTTTTTTTTACATCATAATTTGGGGGGGGGGGGGAATTTTTCATGGTGTATATTTCAAGCAAAGGGCGCCAGAATGATTTTTTCCCTCTTTATACTGCCTGTTCAATCCCTCTTTTGTCTGGTAAAGGGAATAGGACCGAGCACAACGATTTCCTATGAACGCATAATATCCGTCGTGCTGTGAATCCTTTGTTGTTGGACAATTAGGTATTTTTTTCAAAATCACATGACCTAGTGAACATCGCTCACATGTGGCTTTGTTTACTTGCTCTGC
>JBCAUA010067184.1:0-11127 GCA_038406235.1 Peronia verruculata
AAGAGAGAGAAAATTTAGTAGATAGGCTAACATATATATAGATATATAAACACAGACAGAGCATTTGTCAGACAGGCCAAGAGAGAGAGAAGGAGAGAGAGAGGGAGTAGAGAGAGAGGGGAGGAGGGGGAGAGGGAAGGAGAGAGAAAGAGAGGAGTAGGGGGAGGGAGAGAGGGAGGGATAGGGGAGGGAGGGAGAGACAGAAAGACGGGGTGGGGAGGAGAAGGGAGGGAGAGAGAGAGAGAAAGAGAGAGCGATGGGGGGTAGAATGACGGAAAGATAACAAGAGGGACGGGAGAGAGAGAACGCGAGGGGAAGTAAAAGCCAAGCAATACGAAAACGGTATTAATATATATATATATATATATAGAGAGAGAGAGAGAGAGCGAGAGAGAGAGAGAGAGAGAGAGAAAATCCGATCGATGAGATAAGAGAGATATGATGTCAGATAATGGAAGATTTTTCTCTTTTTTTTTTTATTTGGTTCCTTTTCCATTGCCAGCTGCCAAATCTGGCTGTCCCGTTCTCGTTTGTCTGACGCCACTGCTGGGATTTGATCCGGCTGGAGACAAAAAATCTGGATAGACAGAGTGTGGCCCAGGCCTCAAGATCTCGACATAGGAGCGAACTTTTTTTGTGTGTGTTAGGAACGATTGAGGAAGTAGCAGCCAGGAAGGAAGGACAGAAGAAAGGAGCAAGGAGAGAGAGAGAGAGAGAGAGAGAGAGAGAGAGAGAGAGAGAGAGAGAGAGAGAGAAGATTCCCCCACTGGAACGTTGAGGATGGCAGTTCATGGGAAACATCCAACCGATGGCGGGCTTACAGTGCCTTCAGGTGGAAGCAAAGAACATACTTATAAGAACCTGCTTATATACCTCTGGACCCTTTGGAGGGGGTGGGGGGGGGGGGCGGGGATGGGCGGGTTATTGTAATATTAGGTAGACAAGTAAATTAGTTTTCTCTAAAACATTGAAAATGATATGGGCAGTTGTATTTTGAATTGACGAGTCGTAGTCTAATATTGGAAAACTGATTTTATCGTAGAGATGTTATTCATCCTACCATTGTATCATCTGTCATGTTCATGTAAAGATTTTTACAAGATTTGACTTTAGTCTGTTTGTATAGGAATAGATATTTAGCCATGCTTAACCTTGTTAAGACCACGACACCGTAGGGATGATTAGAGTTGTCATCGCCTACCAAAAATAACTTATCAGTGAAGGATTTGAAGGGAAAATTGGCTCAATAAATTCACTCGGGAAGGATACAAGCTGGATTGAACGTGTCAAGATGTTCGTACTGGCTCATTCTGTGTCCGTTTTGGGGTGGCAAGATGTGTGTGTGGTAGGAAGGGAGAGGTGTATGTGTCAGACAGGTGAGATTTACCTTGATGGGCAGCCCATGGGCGGAGATGTGTGTGTGTGTTGGGGGGGGGGCAGAGGCGGTACAATATTTACGACAACCGATGAAAACATTAGCAATAATGTAACTTCTTTTTATGAGGGGCATTTTTGATCAGTCAAAATATTGTCTGTGTCTACTGAGGTATAACGTTTGACATTTAAAGGCCCCAAATTACATGGACTAGAAACCTGCAAAGTAAGCTGCTTGTCTCCTTATATTCCTCTTTTGATAGATTCCTTTTACAATCTGATTAACCAGTTCCTGGAAGATCGTTTTTGGAAAAGAAAGCTTGTTTGTTTGCAATTCTCGAAATAGCAAAGCTACCCAGAGGCGGCTAAAAGAATTAGAGTGCACGGACAAGAATAAAGAAAGACAAGTCGCCGGTAAGGGATCATCAGCCATATAGCTGCTGTCAGAGAACGAGACAGTGTCGAGTGACGGAGTTATCCGTGGTATCAAGAGTTGTCTTTTTATGTCAGGACGGCCTGTATTTCTAGTTCATTTTGATATAACACATTTTTCATCACATTTGAATAAATGTATTTTCCACCTGTTGAAATGTGAGTTTCCCCTACTTGTCACATCATTTTAGTCTTAACCCCCCCCCCCCAAAAAAAAAGTAAAAAAATTCCTATATTTTGTTCAGTGTACCTGAGATGAATGGCGTTAGAAGAGAATGGATATATCAAAACAAAACTGCTGTTTTTTAGAAACGGCGTTTTCAGGATAACAGCTTTTTTGGTGATAGGTGGGTATTATTGTCCTCAGAGCATCTCCCAGTCTCGAAATATCCAAGGTGTCACACTCTATAGGGCATTTGTCTCGTTTGTTTCTTCTTTAGGAAGGATTTGGGCTTTGCTAGTCCAGTAATCAAGTCTCCCTAGGCTTATTTTTCCTCTCACCCAAGCTCAGTCAGTGACAGGAACGTCAATGGTGATAGATGACATACTACGGCTGTAATCTGTCCTCACGACAGTGATCAACAACAACAACAACAACAACAACAACAACAGTGACACTAATCAACAGTAGCGGTACCGAAAGTAGTAACAGCAGCGGGAAGAGGGAAAAAAACGAAAAAGAAGGGAGAAAAATAAGGAAAATAAGACAAACGAAAAGAAAAAAAACAACAAAAAAACAAAAGAAGTAGAAAAAAAAAATGAAAAAGAAGAAGGAAAAGAAGAAGAAAATGAAACACCAAAGACGGAGGGGGAGGATGAGCCTAAATTAACAACAACATCATCATCAACAACAACAACAACAACAACAACAACAACAACAACAACAACAACAACAGTGATAATATTAGTAACACAACAACAAGTAGTAACCATGTATAATTCAGCCCCATCATCCATTTCCCATCCTTCTTTATGGCCGGAAGTTGGCCACCATCTTGGTTGGGTCTGTCCATTAGGCTAATGAGTTGATGCCAGACTTCCCCCCTATCTCATCCCATGAACTGAGGATGGCGTGAGTCCATCTGATCCGGCCACACAAGTTAAACACAGTTGTTGTCTTCACCGGCCCATCCTGTGCTTCCTCCCTTTGCCATCCAGATTACTAGCTCTTCTTAGCGTACAATCACACTAGTACATCCGTTTTTGCCCCGCATCTGTCGCAGTTCTGTCTAAGTATCCAGTGACGTCAGTCCACTCCATTGCACTGCCGAGTCTGTATTGCACACCAAGCCATATTTCGCCATTTCTCTCTTTTGAAATCTTCAAATGACAGTCTGGTCTATTCAGTGATGTTGTTTTCCCACCGGCCAGCTTTCCCTGCACCATTGACTTTACCTTGGAAGATCACCTTCGTCAAACTGCACGATCTTACATTGTGGCAAAACTAGTCGAGTTTCTTTCTCCGGACGATTGACAGAGGCGTTAGTTATGCAGTCCCTAACGATTTCGTTATCTTTTTCGTATTGTGTGTATGTATCATCATACAAGAATGTTGCACGTGGCTGTGGATAAAGGTTAAGTTAGGAAAAGAGCACGCCGGTAATTGAGAAAGAAAAAGAACCAGGAAGTATATTATTATGAACGTGAAATGGATAATCAATTATATGGCTCCTCTCACGTGACAGGGGGGAATTTTTGAGCTACGAGTATATATCTCTGTCAGGTCTTATTTCTGATCTGTTTTTCATCTTCCCTTTTTCATCTCATCTCATCTCCAACCTGCCCTCTTCCTTCCAAATCGTTCATCTCCCTCTCTCGCACTCTCCTTCTCTGTTTTCTCCCCTCGCCGGCCAGGCCATCGTCTCATCTTTTTTCCCTCTGTGAAATTCGTGTTAACTGTGGTGGACATTTTTGATGCATCAGCTTTTTTTTTTTTTTAGCACACAAGGCCGCTCGTCGAATATACGTTTTTTTTTTTTTCTTCTTCATCTTCACATTGCATGCATCTGCGAGGGCAGAACCTCTGTCTATATGATTGTGTCTTTTCCGCATGATCAATGATTAGTGTCATCTCCAGGAATCTCGGTCTCTTAGGGGGGAATTCCGAACTTTAAAAAAGAAAAAAAAACTGTTTTTTTCCCTGTCTCGCTGCCTCCAATTAATTCTACCCTGGCGTGGAGCTCTCTTTTTGTTTAGCTCCAGTCTGCCCCCCCATGACGCTCCTGCCACCCCGCCCCCCTTTATCATATGCCCCCCTCTTCTTTACATTATCCTTGAAGCTGCTGATCCTGTCTCATTGCCTGGCCTGACAGTTAGATGTTTTAAGTCGGATACCATAATCTGCCTGGGCCCACCATCATGTAATCCAAGGCCCCGTCATTAGTGGAGGCGCCGGCTGTCTCAAACGTGAGTCACTCAGCATCGTTCCCTGCACTCACATTCAATAGTCCCCCCTCCCCCCCCCCCCCCTCTTCCCTGCACAATGTCAGAAAGTACTGATTTCCCATCCAATGGTCCCATCCTCTGACCCTCCCCCTCTCCTCCCTTACCCTGCACATGACAGAAAAAACTGATCTTACCCCCCCCCCCCCATTTCTTTTTTCTTAAGCCTTTCGGTACGAACAAAGTAGGATTATCTCGGTTTTTAAGTGGCTGCCTTGTTTTGGGCGAGGAAACCTTTTGTGGGTAGAAATTTGGAATTTGGAAATTTTACCCGCATACTGGCGTCTCCGCCTACTCCTTGTCATAATTATGTTTAACTGCCAGGGGTTCGTTAACGTGCATAACGTACACACAAGATCTCCGCAATATATTCGCCCTTATCCAAGAAGGCTGGATGCCGGATTTCCCTACCCAAGAAGCGAGGAGATCGTTCAATCTCTGAACAAATTAAATGCAGGTTTCAATCTTCGTATCCTTCCCAACTCCCGATGGCAGGAACTGCGAGTCGAGCTTGCAACCGACTACGTGAATATTTCTCCATGTGGCAGAGGTCAAACCACATGGCCACGACGACCCGCTATTGATCTTCCAAGACCGTTATTTATTTATATATTATTATTTTTTTTCGTTTGTTTCTTGGTGTTGGGTGTTGATAACATGTAGGAAACATTTCAATCTTGAGAAAACAGGATGAGGTCTGCTTTAAATGGCAGCTTATTGTGGTCAAAGGAAATTTCTTTTGAGACAGAAGGGGGTTGGTGAGGGGGGGGGGGGGATTTGGAGTCTTTGAAAATTTGGCTGGGACATCAGCGACGGTTCCGCACACTCTTCCTCCGAGTTTTGGCTGTCAAGGTTTCTTCAAAGTGCGTAACGTACACACAGAATTTCAGAATGTTCTTTCTGGGAGGGCTAGACATCAGACTCTCCTACCCGAGAAGCCAATGGAGTGTTGATTCGTTCAGGAACACGCACACATAAAAAAAGCAAGGTTTACTCTTTTCCACCCTCCCCCCTTATCTTCAGAAGAATAGGGGATCGTTGTGCTCAGTCCCATTACTTCCCTGTACCAGACGAGACAGGGATTGAACAAGCCGTGTAAAAAGGAGAGAGAGAGAGAAAAAAAAAAAAATCACGTTCGCGCCCTGAAAAATTACAAAAAAATTATTATGTAAAGAGAATGGTTCCTTCTTATTGTTATAATTTTATCAAATGTTTTGGCGATCAGTCTTTCGTATGGCAAGCAGTAAAAGGATTTTTTCCTCTTTACGCTGCTTGTTCAACGTCTAGGAAAGGGACGTAAAAGTCTGGTCAGAGTGATCTCCCCTTACACTAGTTCCTCTTTTGGGAAGGGCAGATAATCCACGAAACGATCTCCCATTGGAAACGGTGACATTTTCACCAAGAGGCAGACGTCCATTTCCTTGACCACAGCCGCCTCCCTTCCCGCACCCCCTCCTTCCCAACCGCTCGCCTCAACCCTGGCCTTCACGAAGTTTATAACTCTTTAGTATCCATCATATCCCTATCCCCTCATCCCTATCCCTCTTCCTCCCTCGTGTCTCGTCCTGCGCTCGGACATGCCTCGGGGGTGCTCACTCGGCGCATAATTCAATCATATCTCTTCCCGGAGATCGGCCTTCCTTCCCTGGGCTGACGGGAGAGCCCTGGGAACTCTAGGCGGCCCACACTTGCCCTGTGTGAGTACCCGGGGACCGTCTCACGCCCGGCGGCTACTGCAGCCTGTGGTACAGTAATAGCGCTCGTCCGACGCTGGTAATTGTCAACTGTGTCCCGTTCTCAGCCGTAATGTTATTTGGCTTTTGAATGTTTAAATTCTGCGCAGTAGTGGCCTTTTTGATGTTCCTTGGAGGGTTGAAGGCATTGGGTGTTTAAATACAGCGCAGTAGTATCGTTCTAGTTTTCCTTTCTGTTTTTTTTTTTTGTTGTTGTTGTTAGATGGCCTGTTCTTTCTACACAGATATTTGCAAGTGACAGACGTTTTGAAAACTCTCTTTTCCAGTCCTCCTCCCTTCCCCCTCTCCCTCCCTCCCTCCCTCCCTCCAGCAAAATACACAAATCAATGTTACCCCCTTCACTCCCATTCAGCAAGCAAGCCCTGGACAAGATCAAACATGAAGGCATCAACACCAACATCAACATTGACATCATCCACAGAATCGGTAGTGTTGAACACTGACATTGTGAGCATCTCCAGAGGTCGTTGACCTGTCGTCCCCCTCACCTCCCCGCCCCTCCCCTCCTCTGCTCTCTCACCCGTCCTTCTCTTCCATTCCCGCCAACTCGTCCAGCTACCCTCTACAAGAGAATCAGTCCTCTTTCTTCTTCCTTTTCTTTGTCATTCCATCATTTCTGTTTCTCCCCCGCTGGGCCCCGGGGTTGAAAAGTAGGTTCTCTACTCCCACCTGCAGACGATGTAAGCCCGCATTGGTGGGGTGTCTCCCATGGAGTCCCATCCTCGACATTCCAGGACTTTTCTCTCTCTCTCTCTTTCTCTCTCTCTCTCTCTCTCTCCTTGCTCCTGTCTTCTGCCCCGCTTTCTTTCCTCTCTTCTTCTTGACGTGTAAACGTAACCTACCGTGTTCAACACAATATAGCCGTAATCCTGCTGTTGTGTCGTTAAACCCCAACAAAGACAAGACATGTATTTTTTATGTACTACTGTGTCTGTAAAAGAACTAACAGCTTACCTGTTTAACCTAGTTTATGAAGTCTTTTACATGTGGCCAACATGGATGCGCACTGCATGTCATTGTGTGCTCTGCCAACAGTCACATCCCGTTTTGCCTTTTCATTGTTCACCTGCTACCCGAGATCTTGTTTGGACTTTTTTCTTTGTTCATCATTTCTTTTCAATCATGGTCTGCCCCCGTTGTAGTATGAGCGAAGAGCAGTTTTGTGCTAAGAAGGTTTTTACCTGGTAAAGGAAGCGGCATAGGTTTTCTTTGTTATCAACGTCTGGTGTGTATTATTTTGTCTGGCACTGAGTTTGCGCACCCAGTCTCTTTGACGTGACTTACACGATCAACTACCCAACAGCGTTCTTTGTTCAGTCATATTTTTCTTTATTTCAAAAGCAGGGGTATGACCTAGACTAGAGTAAAACATTGTGGTTGGTGGATTTAGTTTGGATTGGTCGATAGAATAAGTTTCAGAATAAGGATTTCTCTGAGAGAGTGGGGCTAGAAAGTAGAATATAGTTTCAGGATTTATGATCGGGAGTTACAACTTAGTACACTTGAGGATGAGGAATAATAGTATGGTTAGGGTTTTGGATTAGAATTATTAGAATTTCCCTTTTGAATCTGTTTGTCATACGCCGGGGCTGTTTCTTCCCTCTCCTCCTCCTTCTCTCTTTCTCCCCCCCCCCCCACCCCACACACACACATTCCTTCCAAAAATATGGAAACTTTTTACAAAGCTTTATACTGTAGTACTTTGAGATGCATTGCGTATGTTACATTCGTGTCGATATGCTCATTTGGAATACGTTTTGTTGTTTGCTGCGACCACCTGCACTTTTGATTTACATAGGAATGTTACATAGTATTGGTGGCAATCATGGTGAGGTAATGTCCATGTACAGAAATGATGAGACATGTCCCACTACCCTTATGAAAAGAGTGATCGATAGAAAATGGCGCTAAATATTTCATTGTTTAGCTTATATCCTGTCTCCCTTTTTCCTAGGAGAAAATAAGACACTTTTGATGTATATTTCGGCACGGAGCTTATACCCAGCCTTGTCTTTTACCTAGGGGCAAGTTTGCAGTAGTGCGGAGATGTGTGAACATAGAGAGTGGAGAAGTGGTGGCCGCAAAGGTGATCCGCAAGCGGCGGAAAGGCAAGAGCTGCCGGGAGGAGATCCTGCGTGAGGTTGTCATGCTGGAGCTGGCCATGGCCCACCCGAGGCTGGTCTCCCTCAGGGAAGTCTTTGAAACACAGTCCGAGCTGATTCTAGTCACGGAATAGTAAGTCTGTCTGTTTTTATTGTTTGTTGTTTTGTTTTGTGTGTATGTTTGTTTGCTTGTTTGTTTGTTTGTTTTGTTTTTGAAACTATTACATATTCATAATCAGACTGGTTTTCTATAGGGGGATCTTTGAGACATAGTCCGAGCTGATTCTAGTCACGGAATAGTAAGTCTGTCTGGTTTTCTTTTTCTAGCGACTACTACATATGATTAGACATAATATCATCAGTGCCAGACACAGTCTGAGCTGACTCTAGTCACTGAATAATGGCTATGCCTCTTTTGTGATCATTACATATGGTCAGACTAGTCTCCCTGAGAGAGATTTTAAAGGCGCAGTCCTTGCTGGAATAGTGAGTATGCTTTCTTTGAAACCATGAACTATGGCCAGACTGGTTTCCCCAAGGAAGGGTTTTGAGACACAGTCCGAGCTAATTCTTTTCATGTAACAGTGAGTGTACTACTCTCTCTGTGGGCTTTACACGTGGTTAGTAAGAAGACGTGAGACCTTTACCCAGGAATGGCCGTTGAGTCCATTGTGCTTTAGGACCTTTTAAGACGCTAGCACTCTCTATTTATGTAGAGTGCTAACCTGAAGGGAAACGAAATGGAAGAATTCCGACAACATTCGGTACTGACTCACTTTTCCTCAGGCTGTCCAAGAATAAACATTTCACTTCAGAACTGGCAATGTTTTGTTCTGTAATTACTGTTCTTTTATTCTCCAAGAATTCAAAGCCTGACAAATGATAGTTCCACAAATCGAGCAGCCTGTTGTGTCTCAACTCACAAATTCTAACGTGCAACAATAGTGAAAACCACAGTAGTGTCAGTAACATTGAAATAGTTTCAAGCTCTAATGCAATCAGTCAGTTCTCTCATCCTATGTAAAATCTGTAGCATGACCTGGGCATTAGCATGGTTTCATCAACAGAACTGCAGATAAAAAACATTCGAAACATCAGTGAAGCCTGATACATTTTCAAATTCCGAATAGGAATAGTTGATCTTTTGGTCATAACATTGCAAGTTCTTCTCCTCAGCAAACATTAAAATTCTTGACTACCACGAAACTCGAGTCCAGTTCAGTTATCACGGGAAAGTCGACAAAAGCAGCATGTTAGATTAGGTATAGAGAGATATCATGGACACACATAAATTCAGGGGTAAACAGAAGATCGCTTTCGTATGACATCGTTCCGTAGTGTCAGAGAGCATTAATTTTGTAGATTTCAACTCCTTAATGTTTAGGGATTCATTCTCATTATAGTACATGTATCATGGTCTAACAGCCCTCTATATCCGTCCAGCCCTTGGTCCCCTGTGAAAGTCATACGTTTAACAGCAAGGAATCGCAGGCAGGGAGGGGTTGCTAGACTGATCATTTAGAGTTATATGACCCTGTTTCACCATCCCATTTACACCATCAGACAGACAGACAGGCACTATTAGCAAGCATCCTGCTATCTTCGCTATGCTAGCATACTACATACGGGGGGGCTTTTCATCATACGTGTAGATCTAGTTTTATTTCTTTCTTCACTTATTCAGGTACAACTTTTCACAACATCGAAAGACAACCTAGTGTATTTCTCTAAACTTTTTTTGCTGTGTGTTAAATCCTAGAAGTTCCAAAATGACGGATTTGGTCAAAGATTCCTTTGCTATACTTTGCGGTGGAACTTCTTTTCCAATCAACACACAGTGTAATTTCATAGCACTGTACTACTATAAATATCACTTTTGAGTCTTAGATGCCATTTCTTAAAACTGGAGATGATCTGTCACCATAGACAACAGTAGCACTCCAGTATTCTCTTGACACATCGAATCATTCTGTGGTTAAAAGACAGACCTGCAGAACTTGAGACAGATGTTTTCATGGGAGAGGCGTTTTGTCGGATTACGCTAGCACAGTCATACTGTCATCCATTGGGACTGGGAGGTCTTGGGAGACGATATGGAGGAGACGAGTGGGGAAGGCATCGGCTGAGTGCGGGAATGCGGGAGGACTCGACGCCGATGAGACAGTAAATGAGGCAACAATGGCAGAGGGCAGCAGCCTAGCTTGGCCCTGTCACGGCTGGCTGGCCCTCAATACAAAGGGCCTGTTTCAAGCTGAGTGAACGGGCTTTCATGGCGAGCCAGCAGTGTAGCAGTTGCCGGGTACAACAGACAAGGTTAGAGTGGGGGACTGACTGGTTGGCTGGATAGGGTCCCCGTCATACAAAGAGGAAGGACACCGTTTATAGATAGAATAGCAGCACGCACATATTTTGACAGAACGCTTTAAGTCCAGTTCAAGTATCTGTTTCACCGTCTATGCAAACGTAGCATATTTATCCTTTCAAAAAGACAACATATACCCACTTCATCTTCTAGAAACTGTATTCTGTTCACTATGTGTTAAAAGAAGGACATGCCGAATGAAACAGCGATTTTCTTGGTATAGACGTTTTCACGAAAAAAAGGCATTTTGTCAAGGTACGTAAGAGTGGCCTGCCCGCCTGCTGGTTATGAAATGTGCTGCCGCCGACCTGGAGAGTGATCGAGATGACGAACAGTTTTTAGTGGCGTCCTCTTTGTTCTTTCTCTCTGTTATTTTTTTTTTTCTCTCGCTCCTTTGTCAAGTTTTCGTTTTTGTCTCATTGTCTGTTCTGGTTATTATTATTTTGCCACATCCTGCCTGACTCCATCCCAAAATGCATTCTTGTAGGCTAGTATGTGATTGCCTTATTTACGATCATATCAGTTCCCGTGTGAACGCAGGAGAAATGACTGCCAGCCTTGATGTAAGGTAGATGAGTCTGTACCCCTATACCAGGCCGAACACCCGCGGTAGGCATTGAAGGCTGACTGTTTACATCACCGGATTTAAAACGCCGTTTAA
>JBCAUA010067195.1:947-11126 GCA_038406235.1 Peronia verruculata
TTCCCCCCCCCCCCCCCCCCTTTTTTTTTTTAAATTCATTTTTTTTGAAGCCCTAGTACACTTTATTAAATTATATGTTGTGATGTTTCAGAGGCTCAAGAGCTTTGTGAATACATGTATTTTCCTGGTTACAATGAATAATTTGTATTTGTTGTTTCTTCAAAGTTGATATGTTAGAATAACCTTATGACTTAATACATATATACATTGTATGAAATACAAGCAACACAGATCACATAATAATACATGTATATCAGGTTTTTCCTTTTTTAGATGGATAGATGGATAAATGGTTAAATGGATAAATGGATGGATGGATGAGTGGATGGATGGATGGATGGATGGATGGATGGAGGGAGGGAGGGATGGATGGATGGATTGGTGGGTGGATGGAGGGAAGGGGGAATTATTGGTAGGTAAGTAGTGGTGGGGTAATAGCTGGGTCTGTCAAGGTTATACTGAGGTAGATAGATGGACAAGTCGATAAAACCAGATACATGTATATGGGTCAATGAGTGCATTATTCATTAAAGTTAATCCTCAGCCACCTGACATGGATATTGTTCATGACTGCTTGTAATTTAGAAGTCAATTTCTAACATGTAATCTACATGAACATAAAAAAAAAGAATGAAAACGGATAGGGAGAAAAGCCTGATCTGTGTGCGCACTGCATCTCTTTTTTACTCAGTGCAGTCTGAATTGTGCCTATCAGCATTTGCCTGACATTAACCTTCAAAGCGCAACAAAGCATCCCTAGCAAAAGACCACCTGTTGAAGTAAATAAAAACAGTGAAATATTTAAAGAAGGGTTCTAAGTACATTGTAGGTTAAAAAAAAAAAAAAGCTTCACGCTGAAGAGACACTTATAGTATCTTATACTTATACGTGCATTTTGCCCATAACCAGAGCACCGTTTGGGTCACTGCATCAGTCTTGTCTCTCAGTCTCAGGCTCTTGTCTCATCTCATCTTTACAGAGAATATGTACATTGGGGAGACATCTTTCATGCATAGCATAGATTGCAGGAATTTTGATTTGCTTTTGAAATGCTGGGGTGGGGGGGGGGGTGGGGGGGATTGCAGCTTGAACTGTCCATCCAACGGAAAGAAAAAGCGGGTAGAAAGAGCTGGATGGGGAGGAGGGAAATGCTCCTTTGGGGATGGGGACAATTATTTTTTAAAGAGGCGTTATGGCCAATAAAAAATAAAAAATTTAAATTGTAGATTTGAATTTTGTGCTACATGTGTGTTATTTAGAAGAAATACAGACGGTTTAATCTAAAAATGTTTGACTGAAAAGTATAAGTCTAGAATGAGAAAGGATTTATGAACTTACGGGAGCGTTTCATGTTTAGGTTATTGATACAATAGAGGCTCCAATAATGTGCAGGACAAACTCCTCCAGCAGACCTTACACTCAGAGTAGTCGAAGTGCTACTAAACTTCCGTTCTTGACAAAAATTTCAGGGCTTGCATCCTCCCGGGGATTTGAGAAAGATTTCATCTATTTTTCAGAGGCTCAGCAGTCCAATGGAAAGTTGGGTGGGGAACCCTAACATTTAGCTCTCTTGGATAACGAAATTATTTTGAAGGTGTGATTAAGAATCCCTGACAGTTAAAAATCACATGAAAAGTACATATAGGTGGAGATGCCGCTCTCCGCTCAAAATTTCAATATCTCGCAAATCTCCACCCAAATCTTTCCTCTGACCAAACCATGGACGAATTTGAAGCCAGAATATTTTTACTCTTGCGTACTTATACTTTAGAAAACGGGTCTACTATAGCTAAAAAAAAAAAAAAGAAAGAAAGAAAGGAAGAAAGAAAGAGAAAGAAAGAATATGGGGAAAAGGCACCATTGGCGCAAAGAAAACGCATATTTTGTTCAAGTAAAATGGAACACCAGAAAGTTTTACTTTTAACTGAAGACCCCTATCAGTCTTATCGTGACTGGAATTATAATATGATCTGGATGTTTTGACAAGATGCCAACACTGTTTCAAATAGTACGTACTAAAGTTTTTCTTTCGCGCTCCTCTACCAATAATCTCATAGATAAATAGAGTAAATACACACTAAAAATAATGAAACACTTGAAACAGACAAAAAAAGATGATTCGCCTCGTTTCATATTGAAACAATGTGTACATTCCATGTGGACCACCTGATATGTGAGTTACTTAAGACTAAGAGGGTAGAGAAGGCCTCCTTGATTTATCCCTCATATAAAGATGCACATGTAATATTTTTGTTATTATTAATATTATGAAGCACAATTTTTTATTACTTTTTTTTTATCTCTCGGTCAATCCTTACTTTTCCAGCTGTCTTTTTCCTTCACCAGATCTATCACTAAATGTTTACCTTCCTCTCCTCCTCTTTGCCTTTCTCTTTCTTTTCTGTTGTTGTTGTTGTTGTTGTTGTTGTTGTTGTTGTTGTTGTTGTTGTTGTTGTTGTTGCTGTTGTTTTTCATATTCAGCTGTCCTGTTTGGTTCAGAGTATCCCCCATCAGCCCTTCCATTTACATACTTGTATTTATCTCCATACGTCTTCGCTTTGGCTTTACATTCTCTTCCTTGCATCCTCATTTTGAAGATATCCCCGTATATCATTTTTATCTACATGTATTTGTCTTTGATTCACACTCCATGCCAGGAGTTGAAGATGACCCAGCAGAGGATGGGCAGGATTTTGTATTAGCTGCCATATTCATGACCTCCCTCAGGTGCAATCCACTTGTTATTGCCTGCATCTAAAGGCGGGCAGTTCTTTCTCTTAAATAAAAGTAAAAGAAATGTTCTTCAGAGGAGTAATTTTCTTTTTCAAGCTTTTTATCACAATGCACTGGTTCTATAAGGATAGATATCTGCTTATCTTTGAATGTCGCTCATATGGCAAGATAATAATGTTATTGTGCATTTAAACAGACCGCATTGTACATTTTTGTGTATTTTCATTTGAGGTAGAGGTGCTGGGAAAGAATGAAAAAGATAGCGGCGATTTATCGATGGGCAATATGATAGAAGTTTTTGTATCGATTTTTCTGTTCATCTATCTATCAGCCTATCTACATCGTCAATACATATGTATTTGCTTACCTATCTACTGTTTACCTATCTAGCTATTTACGTACCCACCTAACCACCTTCTTACCTATATACTACCTGTCTAATGACTTACCAACCATCCTGGTTCATTACCTATATTGCGTATCTAAAGTTCTGTCTGTCTGCCTGTCTGTCTGTCTGATTGTATTTCTGTCTGTCTGTCTCCATATCCGTCTTATTCTAAATTAAAGCTTTCGTCTATCGGGTTGTTTATCGTCCTCAGTTCTGTTTACAGGCCTGCCTGTTTACCTCTCTGCACCCCCTCCCCCTTCTTTGTCTGTTTTGATTAGCCGAGGCCAAAGTTTGCATTACAGGAGGACCGCCCTGACTTTCACTTTTTGGATTCCCACATTGCACATCCTGAAGGGGGTAATTTTAATCAAATTTGGACTCTCTGTGAACTTGAAGTATGCTATTGTTATATGATTTGCAAAGAAATATTTGAATAGACAAATGAGTTAATAGATAAACAATTAAATACTGAAAAGAAAATCTTTAATAAATTAATAAAACTTCATTAATTATGTAGTAAGATCATGTAACAACAGAAAGAAGCAGAAATATATCTATAAATAAATATAAAATAAATTAATTATTAATTAAACTTTAGTTAAACAGAAAATTGCATAGAGCACAATGTCAATTTTATATTTGAAGATGTCAACGCTACTGGTAGGCATTATATCATTTTATTAGGTGCTTTTTACTTTTTCACAAGTTTAGCCTCATGTTTGTGATATGCCATTTTGGAATCTTTTCCACCTCCCTTCTCGTAATAAGTAAAAGACGCAGATACTCCAAACTGGGAAACCGCTGTGGCGCATACACTTCCCCCCACCTTAGTCTTTCTATCCTCTCCCTTGTTCTGTCTCTCCAGCCTTTTTCCTTGCCTTTTTGCCCCTCTGCTAACCTTTCGCAGGCCCAGCCGTATGCGCAATGTAAGCATTGTGTCTGCGCCAAAGATGCAACGCCATGCCTTCCCGGCACGTGCCCGTCTGCTTGCTGTAAGCCTTCTGTTTATTCGTCCTATGCAGTATTATGGGCATTCCTGGGCACAGGCGGGATTCCACAGGGGTGCTGGCATGAGGTCCCGAGTTTTAATGGACATAATCTGTTGTTTATCCAGTAATACGAGTTCATCCTCACATTACTTAATCACTCACCTGCCATTTCTCCGGATATTTGTTCATGCAGTGTCGGCGGTTCATGAAGATCTGTTTAAGTTTTACTTCTCTTTCTTGAAGAGAATTTAGCAATATGACCAGTCAGCAAGTATTAACACTCAAAATGTCAAGGGCCCATCTGATCACAATAATTAGCCCGTGATATTTGAATTGTAAATCCCTTTGAAACAGTATTCTATGTATAAACATGAAAGCTCTTGCTCATAAATACCTCGTGAACCCTTTAGAACCCACCATCGTTTATGTTGTATAAAAAAAAAAGTCGTCTGAAGAATGGTTTCCTCTATTTTTTATTTCGTTAGTCACTTATTAATTAGCTCTTTCATTGAAAGTGATAACGAAACTAATTTTATTGACATATATTGTGTGGAATGTATTGTGTGGCAGTTTAAGTATTATTATAGTTTAGTAAGATGGACTCATTTTCATAACTTTTTTAAACTCTACAGGATCATCAACTTACTGTCAATCTTTGAATGTAAAGAATATTGTTGTTATCATTGATATTCTTACTCACTGGCCAATTCTGTTGACACTTGTTTGTTTGTTTGTTTGTTTGTTTGTTTATTAAAGCTGCATGATATAGGCAATTGTGGTCAAGGAAATATGGGCAAATTTATTTATTTACGCCGAAAGTAGTTGGAGATATGGATCTCCATGTCACTGGTGATAACTTATCGGTTCGAGAATTGTGCATGTGTTATGATTCGTTATGGATGTAAGGTCTATTTATAGCCACAAGTAATCAATAGATCTGGGAGAATATGCCAAAGATATACACTGTAGTTGTTGAAGTGAAAATGTTCATAAGATGTGACATCTTTAAGTATGTGCCATACAGATGTGAGATCTGTGTGAAGCTACAAGATAATCTGTAGATCTCGGAGAATACCGTAAAGAAACAGTCGTTGGAAAAGGAAGTGTCATATAGTTATCTGCTCCATGTGAGGAAGGTCCCCAAAATGAAGTGCTGGCAAATCTTAAGCGTGTGGTTGGTAATGATAATCATGGTTGGAAATGTTCCACCCCCTATCCCTACCCCCACCCTCACCCAAAATGTCCCAGGAAGTGAAGTTTTTTATTTTAAAAATCACACCGAAGATGGAGTCAACAGTTCCCACTCACCCACTCACTCACTCGCTCACTCACTTACTCACTCACTCACTCACTCACTCACTCACTCACATACTCATCACTCACTCACTCACTCGCCCACTCACTCGTTAAGTGGTTTTTAACCGACAGGACAGCCAACGTTTGTTGTTGTTGTTGTTGTTTTCCAGTTGTATTAACTAACTAATCTTTCATAACCATAGATTGCCTTTACTTACCTGGAAAAGCATGTTATGCACCATAAGATACATTTTTTTATGCAGGACTGTCATTAGTACAGTGCTTATCGCAATGGACCAGTCATCGTGCTGACGCATTGTAAAAATGAAAACGAATTCAAAATCATTGTCAAACTTAATAATTGCCAGTTGGCTACTACACATTACACTGACGCTCACGAACCCATGTTCTCAGCTCGATTTTTTAACCTCTATCAAGCCCTTACACAATTTGTGGCATGATGACAAGTATCTTTGGATAAAGGATTGTTGAACTCGGTACAATGCCAGAGATAATCTACAAATGGCTCTAATGCATCAGTAGTCCTGTGTCTCGAAGACCTCCCATTTTCTTAAAGTGGTCCCATTCTCAAATGCAACTTAGTATGAATATAGGAAACGTTTGTCAATAGACAATAGACACAACAGAAACCAATAGACAGTGTTTTCAAAGAATTTTGCGAAACAATTTAAAAAGAAGATGGTCAATATTGATGTGATCAAACAAGTTATATTTTAGTTGAAACAGACTAATAGTCGATCAGGAAGACCAACAGATGACTGCATGGTTACGATTTTATTACGCCTTTCATCCTCCTGAGTTAGTTTATCTTGACCCTCTGCAGACAGAAAAAGATAAAACAGAGAGGAAAGCAATAACTTCACTACAATAGTATAGTAAAGTTCGTTCAGCTTTACAGTAGGCCTTGAGGCCTTTTGCTAATCTTTTGAACGTGTCTAAGTTTCTCTTGTCTGTATTGAACATACGATTGATTGTGGGTGGCAGCGGGCATGGTGTGGGTGTCTCCAAGTGGAAGGGTGAGGTTCTGTGAAAACGTGTAGTCTTTGAAGACAAAATCAGTCGCGTTTTTGAAACTATTGAGCGTTTTTGCATTCACCACACTGTCATCCAGGTTGTTCCTGATGTCCACTGCTCTGATCGTGAAGACGTTTTACCGAAGACTCGTGGAAGAGAACTAGTTGTTGTTGTTGTTGTTGTTGTTGTTGTTGTTGTTGTTGTTGTTGTTGTTGTTGTTGTTGTTGTTGTTGTTGTTGTTCCTTTTAGTTTGTAACTGTGGCCCGGGGGGTTCCATTTATATTTAGTGAGAAAGGTGAGATGCATTTGTATAGTTCATGGGTATAGCCTCCTTGTAAATCTCAATTAATTAGGTCACCTCTTATTCTTCTATAGTTCATGCTGAGGATACCGTTAACTTTTAGTCTTACATCATACTACTCATAGTCCAAATTGTGTAGCCCAAGGATACACTTTGAAGCGCTACATTTTCGACTTGGAAACTATTAACATTGTTGTTCTCGTGTCGCCCACCCTTACATGTAGCGGTCATAATGAGCATTTGATGTTATTGAGATTATTTTGAAAAATTAGAATTGTTAGGGTATTGTTCACCTGCTTTACTTGTGCTCAGTACATCTGGCATCAGATCACCTTTTAGTGCAGAAAATTAAGTTCTCCTGACAGAGGAAGTCAGACATAATAGATCTGATATGCCTGATATTGTTGGTCTGCCCCAGATACAAATTCAGCCTTTTGATTCATATACTTTTATCTGGCTGAAACATAATATAATGTGTGCAGAAAGCGAGACCGTAGTTCCCCTGGACCTTCAACATGTCCATGATGAGTTCTGCAGCAGGCTTCAGAGTCTCCATAAGCTCAGATTTGATGTTGAAGGAAAGTTGACATTGATATCGAGAATTAAGTATTCGTCACGATGAAAACAGGATCTCAAAAGACATGTGCGCTGAAGAGAAGAGCGGGGGGCTACTGACTTGCAAAAGACAGCCAAAGAACAACAGAACTGAAAGGGAAAGGGAAACAGTCAATATCTTTTTCAAATACAAGAGCTAAGGGAGTGAATGAGTCAACACATCAATTTATTTGTTTCTCTGTAACTTGTTACCGTTGTCTTGCACAAAGAAGTGCATCTGCAGTTGTTTTTTTTATTTTATTTCAAATCGCCGCAGCAAAATTTCTTTAGTTCACAATAATAACAAAAAGTATTGTATGTATTGATATCATATCATAATAACATAACACTGTTCTCTCTTAAAGCCCCGTCTTAACTCTACTGGTGCCATTTATTATTATTTACGTAATACTAAAGGTCGGGTCCAGCCTGGCGTTGTAATTCATTTGGCATGTTACAGATTAGACATAGCAAAAGGAATTTCACACACCGAAATTGTCAAGGTGGTCTGCGTCTAGAAATGTCTTTCTACTCCAGCCCGCACTTGCCTCCGCACCTTCCCTCCCCCCCCCCCTTTCCTGATTCTAATGCAACCCAGAACAGCACAAGTGCCTGTTTTTACTGTAGTGAGTGAAGATGCCAGCAAAGCTGAAACGACATATTATCTTTCGAACCCTCCAAACCTGGGAGACGACAGATCCAGGTGAAGAAAGAATGCGCGTTTCTGTGAAAATCTGAGAGAGGAAACAGAGGAAGAATAATAGGTGGAGGAAGGAAACATTCTTCACAATGTGCCCCAACGAACTTTCTTAGATGAAATACATGCAATTGTAATCATACGTTGTCTCTTCCCTCCATACCAGGGACTTTTGCCAGGTGTGAAAAATTGCAGAACTAGATTTTCGCTGAACGAGAGATGTTTGGACGAATCGATTCGTTTGAAAATGATTTTTCTCAAATTTAAGACTTTGGCTGCTGAAAACCTATTTAATAACATGTTCAATATATTCTCCACAACAGACCACAACCGATTAAGCATAAGATCAGGGAGCGTTCTCTAGAAAACATGTTTATTATAGCAATATCGTTTGCCTCTATTTTTCGTTCGTACTATTGTAGCCTGTTGAATACGTCATAAAGTTAAAGCCTCTGACCTATCTCAGCATGGAAACGATTGTTGTTCTCTAACGATCAACTTTTGAACAATGGTGGTGGTGAGATAGAACGGGACCACTCCAACAGAGAAAGATTCTATAAAAAATAATATATTAAACTTATACTTTTCTGTTTGTAGATTATTATAGTGTGTATATTTTTTATGCATAACGCACCATTCCTCTTCTTCAGAAATATGACTTCTCGGGTTTTAGTGAGGATTTTAAAGGCATACGCTGTTATCAGTCTCGATAACTTTGACTGTCTTACTTGTCCCTCGTCATTAGTATTGTACATTTCTTCTCACGTAAACCAGATAAAGAGAGTTATATTTTGCACTATATGATTTTTTTTTTTAATACGGCAACGGTGGTGATGATAGTAGGAATGGGAATATTACTGAAAATAATGGGAAAACAAACAAGAGAAACAGTATTTCTCCATGGCACTGATGTTTGTCAGCAAAATCCTGCAAACATCAAGCGGAATTCCGAAAACGCTCAAGAGCTTTGGCAAGCCGTCAGCGGCACATGCTTCACTGCTGGGGAGAAAATTCCGTAAGTGTTTTGCCATGCCACTAACTTTCCATTTCCTAAAGGTGCAGGCATAGTGTATCAGTCTCCGTTACGTCTGAATCTCGGTTCCATGTCATTATCCAGTAGTATCACTCGCGTATCTATCTTAAAAATCATTACTCTTAAGATGCAAGTACAGTGCTTCCTTCTCCGATGGACTTTTTCAGCGCATCAGTCCCGGTGCATGCTTTTTGTACAACGTTGTATTGTTAATGCAAAAACGTGGTATGCGGAGGTAATATCCTGTAAGGCCCATCAATACGTCGGAACTAAGTTGGGTGTCAGTGTGTGTTTGTGCCTGTGTCATGAAATACGCAGGGGAAAGGAGGGTGAGGGAAGGTGGGAAGTAAGCCATTTTTCTCTCACCGCTCCATCATTTAGTTTACCTTACTTTTTGTGTATTTCCCACTCTCATTAAGTTAAGATGGACTGGCTCAAAACAATTAAGAATAACATAATAAAGGCTACCAGCCCGACGTTTTATCATTTGGCCATATTTTAAACTGATTCTCTCGGACATGTATGTGAGGTGTGAAAATCATGAAGATGCTGGTGACCATTGTCGCGGCCCGACAGGATGCTAAAATACGTAGCTGAGATAGTCCTGTTATATGGCAGAAAGGAGCTGGAAAACCGTAACAGGAACCGTTAATTTTTATTTGGAGAATGGAGTGACGCCACTCTATAACTGGACGGAGTCGAGACTGGAACGGAACGGAGGCAGATGCACTGAGATTGCACCATAACACAAGACTTCTTGCTGTGTAATTGCATCTTAACACAAGACTTCTTCCTGGCCCGGACATTCTTGTTATTGTAGCTGCTTGTTTAATCAAAACCCCGGCTTGTTTACTGTCATATAACTGAGGCAGTGGGAAGATAACGATGTTTGTTGTCGTCTCAGAAACGTCTCAAATGCCATCTTCCATCGGTGTTCTTCCAAATAATCTACCTCCCCAACATCAACACAACAAACGTAAACATTAACATACACAAAAGTTCAATGAGATATGTATTATGAATATGAAAAAAAAAAAGGGGGGGGGGGGGGGGGGGGGGGGGGGGGGGGGGGGGGGGGGGGGGGGGGGGGTGGGGGGGGGGGGGGGGGGGGGG
>JBCAUA010067206.1:0-11125 GCA_038406235.1 Peronia verruculata
GCAATGCAATCGAAACAAGATGAAGTTTAGAGCTTCGTGATGCTTTTAAAACAAAAATAGACATGTTGCTATTTTTATACTTACATGGTTTGCGACTTTCACCGTCGATATTTCTCTTTACTATATATGTCAAAGGACATTAACGCATCCGTGCAGTATCTTAAGAATCCGTTTTATTTTCTTCCACAGATGTAGGGACAGTTACATCCGGGTTCTCTTTTTCTCAGCTCTGTACTGAATCTGACATGGTCCGATCGAGAAATGTGAGCTGCATTTCATTTCTCTACTTTTCAAATTGTGAACTGAAAGAAAAAGGAACAAATTATCTATGCAAAAAATATAAGACCACTGCCTTTCGTTTATCAAATGAAATGCGACACCATGATTTTGATCAGATTTTGAGCATATGGAGTTATTGATATAACCGTAAAGATTATTTTTCCCCTTTCAGTGTAGAAAAAAATTATTATTCTACCTTAAGAAGAAGTCGACATATTGGCAATTAAAGACTATGGGGATGGCCTGTTGCCGCAGCTGAATTTAGTGAGAAAATGGCTGATCACTGTAGTAAATCCTTCTTAATCCTTGTTAGGCCGTGCCATTTAATTATAATTTTTGGCCTTTTACTCAACCCATCTCAGCAAATTTAACTCTAAAATGCATTTTTAGATTGGCATTGAAGGGTTTTGTGAAATAAAAGAAAAAAATAAAACTGCATGAAAAATTCATTCACCGTTGAAAAACTCGTGATTTAGCCGATCGGCTCAGTTTGACGAGCGCCTCAAATATTTGTGGGGAAAAAAATGTACAATTCATATTCTAAAATTCCGGACCCTCGAAAATACTATAAAAACAAACATACAGAATGCAACTTATTATACGAAACGAAACAAATCATGATACTATAAACACCACCTGTCACAAATACATACACTCTAAAACAATCTATAGACGTTTTTGCCACTAAATATACAGTTAACAGTTCATCGATTGTCCTGCCATTGTGGTAAGCCATAAGATTTGCCTAACACAAAAAGAACAATAATAGAACAGACTAAAACAATTAGAAAAGAAGATCAAAAACTCGCTCAAATTAATGATAGCAGTGGGACAATAAAAGGTCACCGTGCCTAAAGATTACTCGACTCCTATGAACACATTTTTGTGAACACTTCCTCTGAACACCAGGACTCTAGCAATAAACCAGTGTTCATGAACACCACGAACACCAAGCACTTTTTCTCAGATCTATTTAGATGCTGCAAAATGGGAAGATGGATGGGGGCAAGGGGGGGGGGGTGAATTCAGAGCAATTGGGACCTTCGTGTGTCGAGGACAAAATGAGTCTCCCCTGGGTCAAAGGTAACATTGTCAGTAGCTTCTACCACACTTTCCTGCCCTCGATGCTACATGAAATTGGCCCATGTCTACTCGGAATTGATGTTCATCTGAGACGAGGCTGGTATTCGGGCTTTCTGATTAGATCACATAGCTAAAAATAAGAAAAGCAATATAAGATTTTATTAGGATTGAGCTTTACTTTTAAAGATTTGTTTAACTGAGACACATCTGTTTGGGGGCAAGCATTTCACTTCCTCCTGCATACAATGAAATATAAGGGGAAAAAAATTGATAGATGTCACAATTAATTAATAAATAATTGTGACAGGAATTTAAAATTGTATGCAAACACTAGTAAATGTTAACCTTTTGAACGTGTGGTACTTGACCAGGTGTGACTCAAGTTGTTGAAGTTTCCACATAGCCAGACGCAAACTCTACACTTTAATAGTTGCTCTACTGACTTGATGACCACAGATACGAGGAAAGTAAACATCCTAAAAAAATAATATTCAAAACTAGAAGATAAAACTTTTCTACAGGAATTGTCTTCTTCCCAGATCCCAGCCACACCTTCATTCCCATCCCGACAAAACCCAACCTCTTTCCTCTTCCTAGTTTAATCTTTCATCTTCAGGTACCTAATGGTTACACTTAGTGATAGATCGTTTCGCACATTATCTGCCCCTCATTCCTTGTCCCAAAAGAGGGACTCGGTCGCCATAAGTGTAATGGGAGATCATTTTGACCAGCATTATTACTTTTCTTTACCCCACTAAAGAAGTGTAAAACAAACAGTGGAAAGAGGAGAAAAAATACCTTTGCTTCTTGTCATTTGAAAGACTGATCGCCGAAAAAAAAAGAAAATAATTATAACAATAAGAAGAAAACTTTCTCTAACAACAATAATTTTTATGTTTTTAAACTTTTCATGGTGTATGTTTCAAGCAAATGGCGCATATATGTTTTTTTTTTTTTTTAAATTTACACTACCATTTCAATCCCGCTTTTGTCTGGCAAAGGGAAGTAATAAGCCTGAGCACAGCGATTTCCCATTGTTCAATTCCAATTGTTGTCTTTAGGAAATGTCTACATTTCAAACACTAGCCAAAGAGATCAATAATCTTGCACTGCAAGACTGATGACAAAGAATGTCAGATAATATAAGGATCTTTCTATCTGTCTGCATTCTATAATAAATCCTGGGACTAAAATATCATTACAATCTATAAAAGACTGAAGAATATAAAATGAAAAAAAAAAAGAAGACAGAAATCAAAAGAAAAAGAGTGCAAGCAATATTCATTTTCACACCCGGAATTACATTATTTGTTCACGTGATCACCAACGACAAAATAACCAAAGACCCGGAATTGAATGATCTCAGTGTCGAGCTGAGACAAAGATCGTTCGATGATCAGGTGTGTCGACCTTAGTGTTTATTGAACAGGACAACATCAGTGAAGAGTTCCTATAAAAGATCTGAACTTGCCTACGTCTCGCTGTATGGTTCGTGCTTTACTCGATAGATATGTTTCAGCAGTTTTCTAACTGTTACATAATAAAAAAAAATTATAGTTTACTTGACATGTTTTTTTTTTCAGTACTGATATATTCTTTTGATGGTAATTATTTGCTATTCAAGAGTAACCCACTGATGACTGTCAAGTGAGAGATTAACAATTAATTACATATGCTACAATGAAGAGCAGATTTCCATATATTTTTTTCCTTTTCATCTTTGGGTTCGTCCTGAGAGCAATGCACAGTCAGAAAGTCTATGCATCTACCTACTCAACAGGTCCTTCTTGTAACTTTCAAGGCAAACATGATCACGGTTGTGTAGAACTGGCTCAAGACCAATCCATCCATGATGATCACTGTGCTCGTTTGTGCTCTGCCCGAGATACTTGCGAGGGCTTCAGTCTGGACATCAACGGCAAGTGTTACCTACATTCCTACTGTATTGGCCAATCTCATCTCTACATTGACTGTACCAGTCCTGATGTGGACATTCGCTATTTCGTGCGCAAGGCTGCTTCTAGTACTTCCTGTCTCAATGGTGGAAACTGGAATACAAGTAGTCAATCGTGTCAATGTGTCGGTGGGTTTCTGGGATATCGGTGTGAAAGGTATGCTGAGAGTTGTAAAGATTTGGCTCAGTTCGGGGATTATTTTAAGTACGATACTCGTCGTCAAGTCCTCTATGTCAAACCTGACGCCGCAAGCTCTCCGTTTCGATTAATTTGCTCGTTAGCCAACAATGCTGTTCTGACTCACATTGTAATGTACAGAAAATCCATGTTTAGACGTAACCAGACCTTTAATATGACATGGGATGATTATGTCAATGGGTTTTTTTATGACACAACTGACAAAAGTAATGGTTGGATAGGGCTGAACACAATGCATTACTTGACAACGGTAAAGAAAATGCAGACGCTCTATCTGACCGTGAACTTTAATGACAACGATATACGAGTAAATCAGGTGTACAACGGCACGATAGTCGGTGACGTCTCCACTAATTACCAACTGTCTTATGATAGCCACTCATTTAATTACCAAGGACCTTTTAACGAATCAACCCTGGTGCCCTGTCTGTCTCCTGGATCTCCCATCCCTTTCTCTACCCCTGACGTAGACAACGATTTGGATCCCAATGTCCACTGCGCTAAAGAGGCTGGAGCAGGTTGGTGGTTTTCGGAATGCAGCCCTCGTCCAAGCTGCAACCTGCTAGGAATTATTTATCAAAATGGCATGGAGGATGTGACACCTGACAGAATTCATTTCCAAGGTATGGACATGAGGGCCTTGGCACCTGACTTTGACCGTATCAGAATTTACTTTGAAGACTAAAATTCAATATGCATCAAATCGGAAATAGCTCAGAGGCCCGGCATGTATTTTGAAGGACATCAACAGAGGTACTAAAAAATGGTTCGACTGAGTTATGAATATTGTTTCTATGACAAAATGCGGTTTTTCATTTATCATTTTGCACTGACTGCACATTCAGTTGCCACTATCGAAAGCTGCACGATGATTACATGTCCTGACAAGGATACATCGGCTCACACGGTGAACATTAGCTGTATTTCCAGTAGGGATCAGATTGTGCATCGAGGATGTAATTATGCTTTTTATTTTATGATTTTTAATTAATAAATGATGCTGGAGATGGTTGTTTGTAATTACTGCAGATAGACTAGTTTAACCTTTTCCGCGAATCGTCTTCTTTAAGAGGACAGGGGATGGTGTTCAATAGATATAATTATGTTCTTGTAAACATCATGGTGAAGACTTTACAAAGTATTGATCTCAGTTCTCTGTTGCCCTATCTCCATTTTTCACATTTTGAGAAAATTGGTGAGTTGTGTTTTAGCAACTGTTTTGGCACAAAGGAGATAGGACAAAATGATTTTCAAATGTAATATATCTGTTTGGGGAAGTGATCGGTGAAATGACTATTCACATGAAATATTATCTCCAAATCGCCCAAAATGGAGATAGGACAACAAAGAACTGAGGTTGCGATGTGATCATTACTTACAAATTAGTGGATCGACTTACAGTAACAGGTGCCCCTCTTTTAAAAACCAAACCGCCAAACTCGCTATGAATGATAAATATTCTTATGTCAAAGGAGTTGAGGTGTGGAGACCAAGAAATGTTCACTGCAAGAGTTTAACCTGCTAAGCTCTTAAGAGGAAGAGGCCGCGAAAGTTGTGTGAAAATACAGGACATCATGGTTGTTAGAAGATATTGAGATATGATGGATTTTGTCACCCGGCGGGCACATTGATTGAATAACTCGATCACAGCTTGTCGGCAAAAAGAAAATGACATTTAAATGATAATAATCTGGTGTGATAGTTGGGATTTTATGCACCGCTGACTGAAAAAAACTTGTGCTCTTGATTACTATAAATATCAACTGAAATCCTGTTCAGATCACTGTTGTTGAAGAAAGTGCGGTGGTGAAAGATCACCGAAATTGATGTTTTGTGAATGATCTGGCACAATATTTCTGATTTTTATTTTGTTTTTCACCTATCCGATATAGGGAACGGGGGGGGGGGGGAGGGGGGGGGGGAAGGCTGAAGGTATTTTGGCCATCTGGTCATGTCGTCCCGTGGCAAAAAATGTTACCTGATGAATCTGTAGTAGGTCACTTACCACATGCTCTAAATATTAAGTGAAAAAACATGGCCAAAAGACAAATACATAAATAGCCTTTTTCTGTAGCCTTTTTCTCTTTACCTTCATGTTTTTGGCGTCTGTCTTCACCTAAATAAGAGCAAGAAAGAAAAAAGAAAACTTTCCTGACATCGTGGAGCTGTGGTGGAAAATGGCATTCCCATTGTGCTTCAGGCAAACAATCCATTTTCTCCCAATTATCATCCAGTGTAGTGTAAGGTCCTACGGGAAGTTTCCTGCCCAATCCACGCTAGACATATCCCACACATTCAGTCTCAGGAGAGAAAGAAAATGGTCATGGAAAATATATGTGAGGGCTTGGACTATATCCCTCTATCCTTACCACCTAGTGCAACAACTTTGGTACTTACGTTTAAGCCTGCTGTCGCCCACCTGCAAATATACATTAAACGGATCATAACTTATCCTGGCACCGTGAATCCCGGCAGGAGGAAAGGGTGTCACTGGGACCGTCACAGCTCAGCCTAATTGATATCCCACCCAGGCACAGATTGGACATCACACAGCACAGATATAACATAATATAAAGGGAAAAATCCTTGTTTTTATCATTTACTTATCATTTTTAATGTTTTTGTTTTTAAATTATATTACATACTGCCTGTATATTTAACACTCTGTTTTCTTGTCTGTTGAACAAATGTTCGGTAATAGTATTTCGAGTCAAGATGTTTGTATTAAATGGTGTTGACGGATAGGTTACTTCTTCTTAGTCCTTTTACATTCCTAAAGAAATAGAGGAAAATGTAAAAATTTAAAAACACAAAATACGGCTCGCCCAGTCCTTTAAGGTCTGGCCATGTGAGACTAAGGAGGCAGGTATGGGACACCCCCCCCCCCCCCATTTCCTACCTCATGACTGGAGGCCCCCAAACTGCCAAAGGACCAAATTACATATTGTGTGCGGTCTGTGCAGCCTTTGGTAAACAGAACACAGCCTTGAGCAAATTGATAGAGAGTCCTCAGTATGCTACGATTAATAATAACAAGTGGTGGCAACAATAACAGAGAGCACTGATACAGCGCTCACCTCGTACAGTGTACAAGTTCTAAGCCCTCTCCGACAGATATTTCAATGCCAGAACATCGGAACAGAAAGAGCTTAAAGGTGACCTGGAAATTGTGAATTTAAAACCTTTAGAGATAACTCTCATGTGTGTGTGTGTGTGTGTGTGTGTGTGTGTGTGTGTGTGTGTGTGTGTGTGTGTGTGTGTGTGTGTGTGTGTGTGTTAAAAGATTAATGTCTTTTTTAAAATTCAATTACATACTGCCTGTGTACTGATGTTCTATTTTCTCGTCTATTCAATAAGAGTATTTAGGTCAGTATTTTTGTTTTGTTTTGTCTTGTTTTGTTTTAACTAATATTGACTATAATGATGTAAATCATTTTCAATGTACTTTTAAGAAGTCCTAAATGTTATTAATAATTGTCCAGGACCATCTATACGTTTCATCGTAATTTTCACTCCTCCAATCTTTGGTACACTAGACCATACCTTCATAGTTTTTTACGTAATAAGTTATTGATTTTTTTTTTTCTGAAATGTTGTAAGTTCATTCGACTTCCTATTAGTACGACATTCCAAACAAAGAAAATGGATGTCTTAACCATTTTATTTTTTTAATATCATTTTTTTTAAATACAGCCGCAGAATGTCACTCTTACCAAGAGTAAAGAAATTATCACAATAAGCTCAGTGAAAATACTCCGTTTCCTTTCTTATGACATGGCAATTTAGCAATAAAGATAAGAACAAAAACGCCAGGTTTTTTCATAATAGAGAATTTTGGATCAATGCATTTTAATTTAATCAACCAGATTTATTGATAGTATACACCGTGTAATAAAATGTGACGTCATCTTAAGAAAATCTCCATAATAAATGAAAAAAAAAAAAGAGACCCTCAGGTCCATAGTGTATGTGAGTTCAAGGCTGAAAGTAGTAGCAGCCTTCTGGACATTTATTTTTAAAAATGGTTACAAGTACATATAGGGCAAAAACATTCATTTTTTTTTAATTCTGAGCCCCTTTTCATTTAATGGTCTAATTGCCAATGCGTTCAACATTGTGTGACGTTTCGATCTAATTACTTGTAATTACACGGGTGTTCTTTGTTACGTTACGTTCTATATATGTCTCTCAATCTCCTGATCAAGGTTATCTCGATCTTTATCCCTACTGTACGTTCAGCATCATTTCCACAAAAACGTCAATGCATTATTCATGTCTCTTACAGCTTTAACCCTGCAATTTTTAATTTTTTTTTTTTACTATTATTATTACTATTGCTTTTATTATTAGGCTATTATTATATTATTATTAGGCTTATTTCTTTGTTGACGACCCATAGCTGGGACAAATAATATTACAAAAATAACAGTGCTAATTTATCTGCTCCTACATTTTGTTGCAATTACCTTTTATCATGTAATAAATACTCTTGTATTGGTAAAAATAAAATGCATTGTTTTTACTTTTTTTTTCTATGGAATGAAAGAACATCACATCCTTTGTGTTCACAATCAATTTTATTCTTCAACAAATGTGAAGCTAAGAAGGTCTGTTCTTCTTTTGCTCTGCTCTCGAACAGAGTGGGAAGAAAAGACAAAAGGACAACAACACACAAAGAAAAAAATGCGATTGTCTCTTCAGATATTAACCTCAAGTAGATAAAACTAACAGATTCACACACGCATACCAATGAACTTACAAAGAAACGGGACTTTCCGTAAAGGGATGGTTTGAAGAGGTAGTGCAACATCATTTTGTAGTATCAAGTTTCTTTTTTGTTTTTGCCTCACATGAAATGATATGGTTATTGTAAACCCACTGACACACAAATTAGAAGCCGATGGCTTCCTAAATTTGAGATTTTAACAGATATAGAGACGAAATCGATCGGAACGCTTGTTTCTCCGTATTTGACCGTAAACCGGGGGGACGTCAGCGACTTCCGGAACGTCCACTTGCATAGAGAGACTTGAGTGGACCTATTCAGTATGTAAACAATGGTGTATTTGGCTGAGAACTATCGGTCACAGGATAGTCGGGCGTTTTTAGGGGGTCCTCGTTGCGCTGTGATATTTCTCACAATGTCACTTAAACTTGAGGTTTATCGTCTCAATTTGAAATTATCGCCGCACAGTAAGTATGCGCAGCACAAAAGACACTCCATAGATCCGTGGAAGACTATGACGTCACATATTAATGTTGTAGAGAGGTGGCGAAAAGAAGCATAGACCCGCAAGGCGTCTTATTTCGTAAAATAAACACTTTGAAGGTGATTTTTCGCAAAAATAATACCGGTAACATGGTTTTGGCTACTAGATGTTTATTATTTTACAACAAATAGCATAGGTTGTCGGTGACGTTGCACTACCCCTTTAAATCACTTACACTTTTCAAGTACTGCATCGCATCGCCTTACATGGTCACATAAAACTCTGATGGCAAGTCATCAAAGCAACCAGCCTCTCCGACTACTGATTTTGAAATGTCAAGGGTTCTTTAAAGTTAATAGCGCAGACAAGGAATCGAGATAATATATTCACAAATTCTTTTATTAAAGGCTAAACAGCATGATTCTCTATGTTCGCATGAAGCCAGGGATCCGTAAAGTCGCTGAAAGAAATGTAGGTTTCAATTTTCGTGTCTTTCTAATTTCCGATTGTAGGATTCGAGACGTCCACGGTGTGATTTTTTTTTTTTTTTTAACCGAGAGGTGGGCGCCTATGAGCAGGCAGCCATGGAGTTCTCCTTTAACCCTTTTTCCTGCAAAGACATTAGGACCCATCTAACGATTGTTCGATTATTCATCGTGTTTATAAACTTTAGATAGAAAAAGAGATTAAGGGACGATTCTAATAGTTAACCTCAAAGATACAAATGTGGAGGACCCTAAAATAGATATTTTCATCACTTGGTGCCCTTTTACGAATTCCAGAAATATTTGTTATGGCGTTTGGCATGCAAAGTGTTAATGGATTGTGATTATGAGAGGAGGATATATGCTACACAGTCACTCTTGTGTCTGTAGCACAACGGGCCAAACATTACTTGCTCGCACATCTCCGTTCTCCTGTTGTATTTGTGATTCTTTCCAAACAAAATTTGTAGCAGTGAACCAGGAAGCTACTTTTGCCTCTATTATTAGTAAATAAACAGATGCATACAACCAGGGTCACATTGTTTACGAGATCAGCCTCTGACGTGGAATTAATCTTATTTGTATAAAAAAAATAATAATTCTTTTTTATAGAGTAATAATCTTAACACAGAAAATCAAATTTATGTCCTAGGAACGGGTAAATACTAAACTTAGCATTTTATGAAAGTTCAAGAAGGAACATAGTTTCTTGGGATTTGCAAAATAAAAACAGTGTAAATTTTTATTGCAATAAATAACGTGCAATTCAGGGACCATAATCGTTACAGAACATCGAAAATAGTCTTCAGCACTATGCAGTCAGTTACCTTAGGTGTATAACGATCGGTCTGTGGGACGGTGTGGAAGTTGATGTCGCTCTCTATGGTGTGCAATATCACGTTAAGTACTCATTTTATATGGAAGCCTGGCCTACAATTTCAGTTTCAGCAGGCTAGATACAGCACCATGATTTATTTTTTGAAAAAAAAAATACTTTTAACATAAGGTGCAAAACAGCGTCCTATCTATCAATAATAGATATCGATTCTTGTACATGAATATTGCACCTGTCAGTTGTGTTTACATCCTCTCTCACGACTTTCGTCAGCTGTGAATACAATGTCTTATTTATGAAACCTAATTCTTTTTTTTTTTTTTTCATGTGCGCGTGCCTCGTCGTCGTCGTCGTGTGTGTGTGTGTGTGTGTGTGTGTGTGTGTTGTGTATGTTTGTGTGTATCTGTCCGTTTGCGTGTGTGTGACTGTTTTGTGAATGCTGTTTCTGTCACAATGAATCAAAATAAAGCTTATGTCTGGAATTCTTCAGAAAATCATTTTGCTCTCTGTGATTAGGTAGCAAACACATTGCATGACGAACTTACTAGTACTTTGTGCGGTTTAAAAAAAAATTGATTAGTTACTTTTCGTCTTACTTTCAAAAGCACCTCCTCTAGAACAGATAGATACAAATGGGCGTATTCCCGAAATGACAAAATTTTAGGTAGTGATCACCAATTCATGATGACCCCCGCCCCTCTCCCCCCCCCCCCCTCCCCCAACACATACTCGACACTTCGGCACAATGCACATTTTCACATGATAATCTAAAAGATAAAAATGGATACGTAAATACTTATTTTGATATCAAAGGAATTGAGACGATACCTCAAGGATATCCTTTGAAAGAAGAGATCCCACTATAGATTACTATACAGAAAGGTTCTATGAGGTGCGTGCACCGTGGATCACCGGGAAGAGACGACCGGACAATTACACAAGAAATAGCGGCTACTGATGAGTTAAAAAAAAAAAAAGAGAGACTTTGTCGCAAGATCAGGAGGTTTTTGGTTCATAAGGTGGTCTCGGACATCATATGATCAATAATTTGTTGGAGGATTTTTTTTATTTTTTTATTTT
>JBCAUA010067217.1:0-11125 GCA_038406235.1 Peronia verruculata
CCGCATATACACTGGATCTAAAAATAGCGCGTGTCCGATATACACTGATCTAAAAATAGCGCGTGTCCGAATATACATTGGAGACTAAAGGGACACATGTCCGTATAATAGTGACTTTGAAAAATGTCAGCTTTAGCCTATAGATCTATTCATTATTCTCACGAGTAAATATATTGAAATGAAATATCACAGCAATCTTGAAAAATTTGTTAACCAGATCTGTCGATGGATAATAATCTAATCTAACAAAATCAGGAAACGAAAAAAAAAAAAGTAAATGATTCCATACTTTACCTCTCTCAATTTATCTCTCGATATTTCCACTTGCTCTCGGGCTGTGGCGCTTGGGAACACCTCCATTTCCAGCATGGATATCCCGATTAGACATACAAATTTCTCTTTTATTTTGCTTTGTCATGAAGCTTGCAATGCGCATCACTGAATATTAGCGACAGTATGTCCATTCAGCAGGGATCTTTTGTCAAGCTGATCTCTTCTCTGGTCAAAACTTCGACATTAATCCTTAGGGCTTAGAGTGCTTTCCCTTATCTAAAATATCGGATATGATTTTTCTCAGCACCTATTACAACAACAACCACAAAAAAAATAAAAGGATATCTTGTCATATAAATGGATGTTCAGTAACTATGGGTTATCATAATTCATAATTACATGTCATGATCTCACACTGTCCGTTATATAGAGTTTTTATAACTAAACTTGTCTTAGCCTGTGGTAGAAAGGATTTAACATCCACGCCTAGTTTTTAATAGAGATGTACTTCCGCATACACTGTCCTAAGTTAACTTCCGATTTTCTTGTTGTGGAATCAACGACTCGCAGTGGTCTCACCGAAATCCACAGTATGCCTAAATCTCCTTCAAGAACTTCAAAAAAGAAGAAGTACAATGCCCGATTTCCACCGGTGAGATATAAAACATGAGTTATTGTCTCTTTATTCTAGACATTTCACGCTGACATGTTTTCTAAAGAAGTTGTCCTAACACCCTAACTCTCTGGATGCCGGTACTTGACTTAGTCAAGGATATCATGAACTCGAGTCAAGGAAAATTGAATAGACCGACATCTAGAGTTATTATTATATAATAAAGTGACGAGGAATGTGAACTTATATATATGATTTTATTAGATTATCCACAAACTTTGATTTTTTCTGTCCTTACATTGAAATAAAATGATAATAGTTCTAGAGTCTAGAGATCTATCATCTAGTTTGGACCTTGGAATAATTCATGTGTACCCTGCATTGCCAGTGCAGTTACATTGAATTTTATCTTGTCTGTGTGATAAATAATAAGCAATGATAACGCTCATAACTAATTACAAATATTGACAAAGAATTTCTGTTTTTTTCTTCTTTTTTTTTTATATGTTACAGGCCCGGATCAAGAAAATTATGCAGACTGATGAAGATGTGGGAAAAGTGGCAGCAGCAGTCCCAGTCATCATTTGTATCCTTAAACATATTAGGGAGTTTACGATTTCCGTCGCTGGAAAGATGGAGACATTAGCTATTTATAAAATTCCCAGGCAGTCCTAAAATAGACCTCCTTACATTCACGGTGCAATTTGAGTTGTGCTCTGGTGCTGTGTGTTTTCAAGACTTTACAGACGGCATTTTGTCTTTGATCAGTTGCTGTGTCATTAAGAGATCCCATAATGGGCAGACCATTTAATAATAATGTATTAGATCTAGGTCTAGCTCTTATAACGTACCCTACGGATAGATCTACATGTAATACAAATGTTTTGTTCTATATATCTAGATCTAGATCTGGACTGGTCACCACTGGATTCTAGACTTTATATTGTCCTCCCCTCCTCTTTCTCTCTCTCTCCCTCACGCTTTCTGTTCTATTTGGTTAACATTTTCCTTTGTTTATTTTGTTGTTACAAGAAAAAGTGTGCATTTTCAGACTATCTTGGCCTATAAGCGATAAATCAAATCAACAACGCATGCATTATAACCAACTGGCACTGAAAGAATGGGATATTTAAGAACATAGCCTTGAATTTTATATATACAGACTGAAAGAAAACCCACGGCCTCCGCGAGAGATTTTTAATGTAGCCTTTTGACTTACCGTGTTTGGCAAAGCGTGTGCACCTCGACGTTGTTGATATTTTGGTTGATTAAACTGAATGTTACTAAAAAAAAAAAAAAAAAGTGTATTTTGAGCGCTTCATACTAATGAACATACAATTTGAATCAAGCAGCCACGCGAGTTTATTATTAAATTATTATCACATTTTTTAAAATAGCGTCAAAGACCGTAAGCTTTTTCTGGGTTTATGTACATAGAACCGACTATGAAATAAAAAAATAAACATTTTACTACAATATTTTCCAGTGCTGGGAAATGTGATCTTTAATACAGTTTTTCCAACAACTTGGAAAGGAATAGCTTTAAAATACAGTTTTTCATTCAAAATGCAAAATGTCAGCATTCATAAAATTTTTGCGATGACTATAAAGTAAAAGCTTTAATTTAATATTTTTAATGCTGCGAGATGTGATCATTAACGTAATTTTTTTGACAAATCGTAAAATTAAGAGCTTTGACTCAGCTTTTCTTATGAGTTGCGAAAAGTTGGCATTAATGAGATTTTTTCCGATGACTATAAAAATAAAAGTTTTAATACAATATTTTCCAGTGCTGCGAAATGTGATCATTAATGCATATTGGAAAGGAAGAGCTTTAATACAATTCTTTATTTAAGCTGCGAAATGTCAACAGTAATGACATGTGTAATGATCGTAAAAATGAAAGCTTTAATTCAATATTTTCAAACACTGTGAGATGTGATCATTAACGCTGTGAGATTTGATCATTAATGTAATTTTCAACAAGTTGTGAAAATGAGAGCTTTGATACAATTTTCCTTCTGGGTTGCAAAATGTGGATGCATTAATGCGATGATTCCGATGACTACAAAAATAAAAGCTTTAATTAAATGATAAATTCAAGGTGTGATTATCAATACAATTTTTCTGGCAAGTTGTAAAAAGAGTGCCTTAATGCAATTTTTTTCCGAAAATATGTGATCACTAATGCAAGTTTTTCAAGTGATCAGAGCTTAATTTTTTTTTTCCCCAGACAAGTTGCAGATTTCGTTTGTATTTCAGTCATTTTAATATGCTTTCTTTTATGTAAATCTAGAACCTGCAAACACATATTCGCATGCATATTTAGATCTGTAGGCCTAGCCTGCGCTCTGTTTCAAACATTTATGATCGAAATCACATTAAATTTGTATTTTTATATCTATCTGGTTTATTTTGTTGTCTCTGCCTGCTTGCACTCATTATATCCTACACACATATTTTAACTTTACATCTTGAACAATGAAGGGAGATCACTTCATCATGAACTGCACCTATGCATTGCCATCTGGCCTGTTAGTTAGGCCTACAGCCTCATTTTTGTTGTTAACAATGTTCCTTTTCATTCAGTCTTTGGAAGTGGTTCCTTTTGCTTCGTGATCACAGCGCATGAACTAGAAAAGATGTCTTGAGGGGAAGGCCATTGCGTTGTAGCTTATTAAGGAAGTAGTTCTGTTGTGTTAAAAGCACAGCTCTTATTTTAAATTATCTCTTCCCCTTGTGGCCCTTACCTCTAATTTTTGCGTCATTTCTTCAGTCTAGATATATCTAGATCTAGTTTCTAGAACAATTTAAAATGTTGTTCTTGTACAAGAGTAGTTCGATAATCTAAGGGCACAAATTAGATCTAGATCTAGATCTACTATCTTTGGCCTCCCTCGCCTAGACACCTACGGTGGCCTTCGAGAAGTCAGACAGTTAGTTGTGCATTGTCTGCTAGGCATGTATGACCTACAAAACAAGCCCTCTTTACCAGCATAATTTGCATTACCAAACGAGCATAGAGCTTTCAAATAAATTTTTTTTTTTTTTAATGTATGGCCATTTTGGTACTTAACTGAAATCGAAATTTTAAAATGATACAATAATCTAATGTAAAATGACCCACAAAGTGAAATTCATTCTGAGGTGATACCCTCCGTTGATAGTTGGTAGAAGCGATGTTGGAAACGAAACGACAGTAAGATTTGCTGATGGCACCCTCCGGGAATTTCCGAAAGTGATGCTCCAGGGGTCAAAGGGTACGTTCCCGTCGTTAGTGTGGAGAATCGCAAACTCCCTATTTATTGAAACCTCTGAAATCTCTGTGTACAGAGCCTTTTTTTTTAGTCTTTTCCCAGTATTCATTGACCGCTTTTAAAAATAAGATATTGTTTTGATTTTTCAGGACCATGCATACCTTTAACACCTGTGCTTGTTTCAATATTTCATGATTTCTTGTTTTGTTTTAACTTTTATTGATTATTTTTTCATCTATACTTCCCATAAAATGTTGAATTTTGGCAGAAGTATAAAAAACATTATGGGTCTACCCAACAATGGAAGACAACAGAGATGCTGCTCGTTGTGTTTTGTGAAGATGAGATATAATGATGAAGAATGATAGAGAAGCAACTGATTTGGGCAGGCTCTCAAAATCTTCTTTCGGCAATATGGATAACTCCCATGTGGAAATCTTTTCCACTTTTGGTACAGAAAATATTTGCACATATTCTTCTTATGTTTAGAATTTCGCTGATTGTAGAACAGCATCTTTTTCTCTTGCATTGACTGTTGTAGATGTCAGGGTTTTTGACGTACCCATACTACTTGTCAGCTATCGATATTGGGGTTTAATGAGATTTTAACAAACATCCACATTTCCAACTGAAAACTATGACATGGTACACAAAACATGTATGCACTGCTAATATTTTCAGACTGAATTCAGTGACGCCAGTGAAAAGTATTATTTAATTTTACAGTTTTGTATTGAAAGAGCACGTGTTTGATATATTTACTCTGCTTTGCCTTGAAATATTATTCTTATTTTCCCATGTGTATATTTTTGCATACTTTTTATGTTTTTCATGGTAACAGAGCTCATGATCTAGATTTGTTAGCTTCCCAATAACTGTCTGAGTTCTTACAATTCCCCAAATTTTCTCATGAATGAAACACTATAATTTTCAAGTTAGATGACATTAAGTTTATAAGTCCAGGCATTCTTGAGTTAGCTCTTTGAAACCCGCCATGTTTATCTATTTTGATTGTTGTGGAAATCTGATAACACATCTACCCTTGGGGCTAAACTCAAAAGATTGTGTTATCAGGGTGAGCGTATTATTAGAAGTCAATCATGGTCAAACCCATGCTGATTTTCTGCAACATAAACAAGGCTTATGATAATACATTTGAAATAAAATAGAGCATACATTTTATTAACTGTACTGATTAAAGTATGCCATATTCAGACTGTTCTACTGTTTTTACATCAAAATTAAAATAAATACTGTTCCATCCAATTTCTTCTATTTAATGTCTTTTTAAGAAAATTCATTATTGTCTTCTGCAGCATGGGTAGTCATGAAAGCAGATATACTGGTCAATGATGTGTTGTATTGTACTGTGTAGGCCTATGACGCTGTGCATCACATTAATTGTAGATGAAAGATCGAGAGGTGGGCCCAAGTGAGGCAACGTAACATTATAAGATGCACTGACAGGAGAAAGCTGACTTCCCAGTGTATTGATGGCACGTGGCTAGCAGTAGTGTTCCAGAACTGACAATGATCTGAACATACCCTCCATGCAAAGTCTGATTTCAACCCTTCTTGAAACATACCAGTCTAATTTCAAAAACAAGCTCAGATTTGCACAATCAACCCATATAGCACAATTGGTTCATCATCGGAGATCATGTTAAGCCATGATCATGCAAACGAGGTTTCACTGTAGTTAACATTACTCTGTGAGAAGACTTATGTAGCTCAGCTTGATTCTGTTTCTGTCTGTCATGAAGATCCAGATCTGTATTTTTAGGTAGCAGCAGTGACAATTATGGTTTACTTCTGTTTGCTTTGATTGTCTTTTTTTTTTTTTTTTCATCTATATTATGCCTTTTATCTCAAGATCTTTTTGATAACAGAAAATATTATGTGCCTCCTCATATCATGGTGATTATGTAATAGTTGTATAGTAACAGCAAAAGGTAGGAAAGTTAAGATAATCAGGCTTCAGGTCATTTATAGATATAATTCATATTTGTAGCATTATGATATATGCAACATTTTTTTTATAGTTTTGACCTTAACTAAAAACAACAGCTAGAGCCTTGGAATTGTTCATAGAGTCATTGATTAAGGAAACATCTCGGACTACAGTTTCAAAGAATGCAAAGACATTGTCAACATCTCACATGCAAGTAACTCAGTGTTTGTTGTGAAATTTGAAACTCTGAAAAGAATCAAGTGAAGCAAAGTGTTTGCCATTACTTGCTTTCACTAGAGTTCATCATTTTGTTTGTCTAGAATGATAAAGATTAAGCTGTTTTACTGGGACACTTACTTGTTGGATGAGGGGACAAAGCAGGTGGAAATTTGCACTTAGCTGTAATTATAAAAACAAAGTAATGAGCATTACGTTTTGTGTTATAGTAGAAATGCAAGCTGTCACCCCTAATTTCGCAGACCATTTCAGCAGCTGATTGCTCTTGACCATTAAAGCAAAAAGCAATACCTTAAGTTATGTCATCAGGATGGTTTTGTGAAGAAAGGGTGATTTTTTTCATGATACAATATTATTATAATATTCTTTGCTCTCAGTCCTTAATCCTGTAAATCATTCTCAATAAAGTTGTGACTGTGAAAAACCGTAGATGCAGACATAGAGCTTCAACTGTTATTTGAACTATCATAAATTTACAAAAAAAGATACCATTTACTTTTGTTTTCATCTACAGTGTTCTGTAGATAGTTCGATAACTGATTGGTATAGAAAAAAAATATAAACTTCAGCTAATTACATCTATACTTTATCTTCCCCATACTTTTGTTATACATTAATGAGCTTACTGTGATTAGATTAGTGTCTGTTGAATCATAAAAATAAATTGATACTTTATGCCTTGCCTTAGCTGAAATCTTTACCGATGTTCATGATGACTCAGCTTGTATTGGTGAGAGTTTGTTTCAAATATTGTCCAAGAGAGGGAGTATAATTATGGTATTTATATGAAAATACATTTGATTGTGTATAACTGGTATGTTACTGTTGGTAGTGAAATATTACCCTGATATCAAAATCATTGAATTTTAATGAACGATATATGTGGAATTATAATTATCATAGCCCTTGGAATGATAGCATTCAAACAGTAAGTTGGTCTCTCCTGGATACTCAACTTCATCCCTGTTTTAAGCAATACTATCTGTGATTCTTCATTCAACAGCAAACAAACTATTGAGGGAAACAAACAGTTTGATTTCCTGCGAGACTTGGTCGCCAATGTGCCTGATCATCAAACAGAGGACAACAATGGTGATGCTGGACATCACGATGGAGAATACTCATCCAAGAAAGGACGTGGCAGGTATGGGAGTTTCCTTGATGTGTAATTTCCATATGTTTGTTGAGACAGCTTTTGTATGCTGTCCAGAATTTTAGAGGGATAACTAATGCATCCAGTGTCTTAGATGGATCGCACAGTAGGTAGCAGAATGTGAGAGAAGAGGTGACCAAACGTTGTAGGCCTATTTGTTGTATGTCAAGTGTAGTTTGGCCAGATGTTACAATTCAGACCAGATTATACGGGACAGGTAATTCAGTGATAGTGATTATTCATTTCATTAAAATATTTTCACGATAATTTATGTAGATAATTGTTAATGTTTTGTTGCAGTTTTTCCATGACTCACAGGTAGCTTAGTTGGCTTTTTGCTTTCAAATAATTTATCATCCTACATTTTTTTTCAGACAAATGATTAGAAGTTTATCATCAGAAATGTCTTGTAGGTTGACTCTGTAGAAGGATTATTTATCATTTCTATGATTGAGAATTGATAGTGCAGTTTATTTCTCCATTAAATTGGCATCAACATACAGTGGGCATGAATGGACAGTGAGGCAAAATAATTTTCTTTGACCAAGGGCATATGATTGTTTTATTAATGATGAAGTTTATGTGATCCTGAGGAGCTCAATTTGTCACTAGGTGGGATAAGAAACCTTTCAGCAGTTGATTAACAGGGCAGAACACAATATTGCAGTAGGAAATAATACTATTGTGCAGTACTTATCTGCAGTGAGTTAATTTTTCGCCAGCACAGGAAGTGGACATACATGTATCTTTACAATGAAGAATTTAGTAAGGGCCTTATTCAGTTTTTCAGGAAGTTGACCACAAGCTCATTTGTCAAGTGAAAGGCATACATAATCCATGTTATTTCAACATTCTATAGTGGTAGAGCACAGATGTTTAAAATGAATTGTATACTTAGTATTGTTTTCTTTATGTTAATTTTATTCAGTAGACCCCGCAAGACCAAGGACTCTGTGGACAAGCTGAAAAAAGGAGAATCGTCAAAAGCATCTTCAGATGCATCTGTAAGTACAAAATTGTCATATTCATTTCACAGTTTGATTTTTGGAAGAACTGAATCTAGTCATACAGCCTTCATGTAATTAGGCAACTGCACACATTTGAACATCCACACTTCCATAGATTGACAATCCCCGAGAGACTGCACTGGATTTCTACACACTGACTATGACTGATCAAGTTGTTCAGACTTCAGTGACTTTGCAGTACCTTGAAAAAATAGACAACTTTTGTTGGGAGATTTGATAGCTTTTGTTTAAGGCTCACAGTCATGGATCTATAATTTGCTTCTATTTTTGCCTGGTTTGGAGGAATGTCACAGCATAAGTGCCTATGCCATTTTGGGGGAATTCTGGAATAGTAATTGATAATAGTGATAACATGCATGTGTCCCTGATATTGATGACAGAAGTATTTCTGAAGCTCATCTCCAGGAGAAAATATGCAGAAATCATTTTCCTTTTTTTTTTTTTTTATGGTATATCTATATAGCAATGATTTTTATAGATTACTCGTAATCAAGAAAATGATATGATCACTTATAATTATGAGCATACGCTGTTTGGCTGTTTGCTAATGTGTAGTATATTTTTTTGTTTCTGCAAAGTTATAAGGCTGGACATTAATTCTTTTTCTGATCTCTATGACTGCTATTTTTAAACAAATACGGTAGATTGTTTCATATGCAGAAATTAACATTGTTATATTAGACAGCTCAAGACCAGATATTTGTATACCTAGTTGAATGAAATCAACCTATGTTGCTACTTTTTTTGTGCGAGTCAAAGCAATTTGTGCAGTTATGCTTGGCTTGGGACAAAAAGGTTTTACTACTTTTACTGTGAAATGAGGTGCAGTCGTGTGTGAGATTAGGATGAGGATATTTTTTTCTCTGCATCAGTGATACTAATAATGTTAATAATCCATAGAATCCAGCTTTTAGTAGTGTTGCATCATTCAAAAAAATATTTATCTTTTTCTTTCAATGATTTCCATTTTTTTTTATCAGGATGAAGAAGATGAGGAAGATGATGAGGACACAGAGACAGATGAAGAAAGTAGTCTAGCCTCAGCAGCTATGGCTGATACAACATCAATATCTGCAGCACCTCCGGATGCTTTTCATAACTCCAAAGACATACTCAGTTCTTCATCAGCGCCTTCCAGCAGCACAACAGGTAGAAATGTAGTTTTTGCAAGGATAGATGTACAGCAGTGTCACCTATCATCCTTTGTACATCCTTAGGGGGGGGGGGGTGGTTGTACAGTCCAGTCTGCTAAACTTGAATTTGCTGGGACCACCCTAATTAATGGGTATGAGAAAGTGGAATGCAACTTCCGATTGTAACAAGGAAAGCAGTTGTTGAATGACTAGTGAGGCATTATTTTATTGCAGGTCCATTGCCTTTATAAAGAACTCTTGTTATAACTTCAATTACGAGATATAGCACAACCTCAAGTGACAAGCAAAAAAAGACTGCTAATCAAAAACAATCATAAATTCAAGCCCACTCTTTTAACCCTCTAGTGTTCATACTACTGGTTGTCTATTATGGTCCCTGTGTTCCATTTCCCGTAGCCTGAACTGACCTGGCTTGTTTACATTGTTTTGACCTATTGGCAGTCAGCTGGGGTAGCTTTACAAAAATGCTTATAAAATATCAAAATAAAGACATTAAAATTTGCATGTGAGTTAAAAAATTAATGTTCTATTGATTCAGGTGTATTTGTGTGTGCCTATTAGATACTTTCATACTGTATTTTACTTCTGAAAGTATGTCAAGTTTGATTTCATAATTACTTCACAAGAAGTACCTAAAAAGAAAAAAGTATAAAGGCAAACAGAAAGGTGAAAGGAGTGGATACAATAACAGAATAATAATAATGAAAACCCAACTTACCATTTCATTTGTCATTAAATTCCAAGACAGAAATCACAGTATATAAACATATCAGATTAGCTTCCATTGAACTCAGGTGAATGTAAACACAGGGTTTCAAACAACTGGATCTAGATTTAGTTCAGATATGTTCATCACTTTAGCAGTATACTATAGCAGTATACTACCATCAGATCTAAATTAGACACAGAAAACAAATGAAGAATCCAGCTGATTCCCAAAATTAGACACTCAAGACTATACAATGCTTTTGATAGTTTACATCTACCACTGAGATTGTCTTTCTCATGCTTGCCCTCGCTAATTCTGTCTTAGACTAAGCTTAGTCGACTTAGATCTTGTAGATCTTATCGATCTAGGTCTACCTTATTCTCTTCATCAAAATCAACTTCTGTTTTGGATTTAATTTAAATTCTGTGTCACAGTTATCAGAGTAGAGGTAGGCCGTTGCAAGATATCAGTTTTCAAAGGGAGCCAAGAGGAGATGACCAAGTGTGCTTTCAGTTGCATTGCACGCGATGAATGTGTTCGAAACCTATGCGAACCCACGCAGATATATCTCATATGGTCTCTAGATGACAAAGAAACTAAATATAGAACAGGAACACGCTCTTTGTAATGTAAAGTTAATGGTAAGCAGTGGGTGTCGGTTCCAACGAGATCGCACTCAACGAGGAGTCCGCTTCAACGAGACCAACAAAAATCCCCGTTTTTTTATCCTATATCTCTTTGTAAAAAAAT